>JAODAL010026347.1:0-56934 GCA_025379985.1 Phyllomedusa bahiana | reverse complement strand
TGAACGACGGGTCACCTTTGGCAGTGATCTCCGGGCACAAGTTGGCTCTTCGTATATATCTCCAACTACGGCCCGGGGTGGGTAAGTTTGACGCATACTAAATGATATTGTTCAGTCAGTATAATTTTTTATAAAGTTTTTGTATACGTTAAGCTTCGGTATCAGACGATTGCATACAGCATTTGGGCCCAAAAAACTACAGAAGCTATCCACTCAACAGCGGGACAAAATTAAAAAAACCCTTTGCAGGGGAGGAGATTCTCGTGCTATACATTCCCTTACTAATGGTAAGCACCAAAGGGTAGGGATGGCTTGCCAAAAGGTGTACCGCAAGGTAGGATTCTTTAGTCCGTTGTTATTAACACTTTTAATAGTGCAGTAGCTCAACACAGACCCCAGACTCCAGCAGGAAGCTTTTTACATTGTTCTGCCCAAACCGGGTAAGGACCGACTCGTCCGGAATCCTATCGGCCAATTTCCCTTCTCCCAGTGATGCCAAGATACTTGTCAAAGTTTTGGCGACTCGTCTCTCTCGAGTGATATTAATTTGTTTCCCACAAATAAGACAGGATTTATTCTGGAGAAGTCGACAGCCTTAATTATTAGGAGATTGTTTCTTAATATGCAAATCCCCACAGATAATGAAGGAGCTAGAGCTATATGCTCGCTAGATGCCGCTAAGACGTTCGTTGTGAGAAGGAGTTTCCCTTTTGGGAAAGGTTCGAACAAATAAATTTTGGACCAATTTCATTTCAGGAAAAAAACCTTTTTTAAAACTACTCCCAGGGCTTGTATGAGAATTAATAATTGCGTATCTTCATCCTTTGCCCTTGGTAGGGGTACTCGACAGGGCTGCCCAATGTCCCCATTTCTTTTTGCAATCACTATTGAGCCATTAGCAGTTCTTATTAGGGAGCACCCGGGAATCATGGGATATCGTAGAGGGGAGCACGAGGAAAAAAATTACGTTATATGCTGACGATATGTTATTATTCCTGGGAAATATTAAAAGCACCCTACAGATCGTGGTAGAAGTCCTTACTGAGTTTGGCAAGTATTCTGGTATCTGTATCAATTGGAACAAATCAATGATTTTGCCGGTGGATGACGGGGGGGTAACAACATTCCGCAAGCCCCGGGCTAGTAGACTCTTTTTAAAATAGGGGGGATCACTGTGTCCTTATCACACTTCGAAAAATTTATTGACCCCTTACCCTAAAACTTAGAAAAAATAAGATTATGGAAAAATTCCCCTATATCACTGGGGGGTAGGATTAACTTAATCAAGATGATATGGATTCTCAAATATTATAATCTTCCAAGCCCCCAGTGGATTCCGCAGGATTTTTCTGCAAGCTTAATTCTCTGTTTCGGGAATTTTTTGGGGGGAAAGGGACCAGCCAGAATCAAGTTAGAAACCTTACAACGACCAAAGGATGAAGGTGGTCTAGCGGTGCCAAACCCTTTTTTTTTTTATACTTTCTGGCGGCCCTCTTACAACATATCAGAGGTTGGGAGATGGACCTGCCTATAGCCCGGGAAAAACAGCTCAATTTCCCAGCGTTTTTTTGAACAAAAAAATACTGAAATGGGGGAACTTGATTTGGAGACAAACAAACCCGGGTATACTCAATATCCCACTCTTTTATTGTTACATAAAATGGGAGGGTTTTGGGACCCAAAGGGAAATGTTAGAAGATTCCCCTCAAGTTAAAAAGAACACGGAACCTCTTAAGTTTTTTAAAACAATTAAAAAACGCACTTTTTTATCCTGCATTTTTTTTTTTTTTCCCTTTTTTTGAATACCTTCAACTTCAACAGGCTTTGTATAATAGACTTAGTCACACTGATATATTGGTCAATAAAATTGCTCTTATTGAATTTATACAAGAAAGGAGACAGTCGAAAGGATTAATCTCTTTATTGTATATCCAATTATTACATAAGAAACTTCCCGGGTATATACTCGGGGTAAAAAGGGGACCCAGAAATAAGCCGGGGCCCACCTACTTTTGGGCCAAAAAAAACCCGGGAAAGCTTATTGACTCGAGTATAAGCCTAGGGTGGAAAATCAGCGGCTACTGGTGAATTTTAAAAATAAAAATAGATTTCCAATAAAAAATTTCATAGGCATTTTAATGTCCCCCATATTCCCAAATAGGCAGGATAGGCAAATTTAATGCCCCCAAGGCAGAAAAGGCGGTAAAAGGGAATTTTAAAATTTCCCCCTAAGGGAGAAAATAGGCTGGGAGAGGCAATTTTTAAGTCCCCCATAGGCAAATATAGGTCCCAAAAAGGCAGTATTTAAATTGTCCTCCAAAGGCCAGAATAAAAGGCCCTGTATAGGGGAAATTTTAAATGTCCCCCCCAAAGGCAAAGGGTTTTTAAAGGGGTTTAAAAGTCCCCCCCTAGGCGGTTTATTTAGGCTGGTATAGGCATAATATGTCCCCTTAAAAGGGAGGTAAAGGTCGTTATAGGCAGATTATAGGTCCTCAAAAAAAACAGGTTATAGGCAAGGTAATTTGCCCCAAAAGGCAAAAATTAAAAAAGGCAGGGATAGGTCCCCCTAAAGGGAGGGGTAAAAAGGGAGGGTATTGGGCCCCCTAGGGGAAAACTAAAAGGGGAGGGAATTTGGGGGAAAATAAAAAGGCCCCCTAGGGGACTAAAAGGCCCGGGTAAAAAGAAAGGTTAAAGGGCCCCCCTAAAGGGAAAGGGTATAGGCAGGGGGATAGTTTTCCCCCTATGGGCAAGGGAATTTGCCAAGGGGTAAAAAAGGCAGGTTTTAGGTCCCCTAGCCAAAAAATAATTGGCAAGTATAAGGGAGGGTAAAAAAAGGGGGTTTTGGGTTTCCCCCAGGCAGGCTAAAGGGGAAGTATAAAGGCAGGGTTTAAACAGTATAGGGGGACCCCTAGGCCGGCTTTTAGGCAAATATAGGCAGGGGATAAAAAGGGATGTAAGCGAATCCCGCCCAAAGGTAATACAGGGGAAAAACAGTCTAGACTTCCTTGATAATGGGGGGTTTAAATTTTTGCCCCCCCCCCCAAATGGTTCCCAACAACCACCAAAAGGGAAAAAACACGAGGGTGGGGGCCTTTCCTCAAGGGCCCCCCCCCAAAAAAAAACAAAACAAAACCAATTCCCCTGTGTAAACTCATAGGACTCTGGGTTCTTTCCCCCAACCCGGAAACCCCCTCCCGAAGGGTTTATTCGCCTATAAACCGGCCCAAAAAAAGCTCTGTCCCAAAATCTACACACAGTCAAAAACTCCGTCTGAGCAGAAACACCCCCTGCTCACGCTACTTGCTAGGGCCAAAAAAAGGTTCTGAAACAAAAAAAAAGGGCCTGGCCTTGGGAAAATGGGAGTAGCCAACCCACCCTGTTTTTTGGCTATCCCAGTAAAAAGCCCCACCCGATTAACTGCATAGCAGTTTAACTAAACAAAAAGAAAAAGTTGTCAGTGGCAAAAAGCCGCTTTACCAAAGTACTTTTTTGGCTTTTTACCACCAAACCCAACCCGGCATCTCGGTGGGAAAAAATTCGGGCCCCTCCCCCCCACGGCCCCCTTGGTGGTTTATTAAAAAACAGTATAAAGGGCCCCTAAGGGAGGCTATAAGGCAAGTAAAAAAGGCAAGGGGTAAAAAATACAGGGAAAAGGGTTTCCCCCCCCCAGGTAGGCAATAATTTTCCCCCCCAAACCCCGGCTAAAAAAGGGAGGGAAAAGGGTCCCCTGGCCGGGAAAATGGCAATTTTTAGGCAGGGGATAGGCAGGTATAGGGACCCAGGCAAAAATATAGGCAAGTATAGGGGAAAGGGATAAAAAGGCAGGTATAAAGGGGCCCCCAAAAGGGAAGACTATAGGCAAAGGGTTTTTAAAACAAAAAAAAAACCCCCCCAAACCTAGCCCCCCTGCTGCCCGTCTCCCGGGGGGCTATCTTTTCTTCCCCTTTTCGGGCCCCAGGCGGGATGTCATCAGGCCCCGCAAAAAAAAACCGCAGCGGATGACAAAAAAACTCCCTTGGGCCGGAAACTCCGGACCCGGCCCCCAAAGCTTGCGGCCGGGGCCCGTAAAAACACTGAGGGGCAGAGCTCCTCCCTTTCCCGCTCCGCAGTGGGACTCTTCACCTGCTGGGAAAAATCCGGGAAGTCCCCATACAGGGGAAAGATTTGCGACACGCCTGGGTCCCCCGCAAATAAAACCCCGAAAAGCTGTCAGGTACCGGCGTTTAGTTTATAAAGCGCTCCCCTTTGGAGTCCCCATATAGCTTTTAAACGCCCTGTCGGGACCTTCCCCCCATTTCAGCGCCTGAACGCCGACAGTGACTAGATTTTAAGCCGGGGGGGGAAAATTTTTCCCGCACATTTTTTTTTGCTGAAAAACTCAGCTTATACTCGAGTATATACGGTAACCCAAATTTCCTATTCCCCCCAGAAAAAAATGGGGAAATTTACATAGGAAAACCCTTAGAAAAAAGGAAAAACTGGGATGAGATATTACCCTGGTCACCCAAAATATCCCTCAGTGAAACAAATTTGCTTATCACAAAAATTTTCTAAATACATAGGTGTATAGCACACCCCCCCAAATTTTTTTTATAATAACATAGGATACGGGAGTCACCATTTTGTAATTCATCCCCCCGCTGGTTTAAATGGGATATGAATTTGAATTGGGGGAATTGAAAAAAACTAACAAAGTGGACTTTTCCCTTTAGGAAAATTTTAGGAAAACTTCGGTTTCCAGGGAAAAAGAAGGGCTAAGTTTGGGGTATTCGCGGGAACGAAAGTCGTTTTTTTTTGAAAAAATGGCCCCTGAGCAAAAAGTCTTACAAAGGGGCAAAAACACTCTGGGGTGGAAGAAAAAAGGGAAAAACCCCCAATGAACCCTGTGCAAAGATGAAAACCAAACAAAAAGAACCCGTGGGAAATTTTGTGAAAGTCACCGCACTAATAAGTCCGGAAAACCCCACGCTGGCTGCTCAAAACTCCTCTCTCTGTGCCGGGCGGCAGTTTTTCCCGCACCGAGATCTCAAAAAACAAAAAAAAAATTTGTAAAACAGCGATTTTTTTGGGGGTGGGTGAAAATTTCTTTTATCAGAAAAACTTCTCCTCTTCTGTTAAAATTTTGATTTAGTTTTTGGGGTATTTTTAAATTTAAGTCCAGTTGGGGGGCCAATTCTGCTGCATAAACATTTTAATGCCATCTGGTCATTCCCGAGCCCCATTTTAATATCCATGGGATGCTAAGTCTGGTTTTTGCCCTGAATTTCAGTAAAAAAAACCCGGTTTTTAAAAAAGTCAAATCCCTCCTCGAAAAATATAAACCGCCTTTTAAAAAACCCCGCCCCAAAAAGAGACAAATCCCTGCCCCATAACCTGCCTAAGGGAGGGAACCAAAAAAACCCGCTAAAATCAGCCTATGAAGGGGGCATAAAACCTGCCTATGGGGGGTATAAAAACCCCGCCTAAAAGGGGGAAAATAACCGCCTATAATCTGCCCCATGTAGGCCCAATACCTGCCTTGGGGGACATTAAACTGCCTATACCTGCCTATGGGGGGACATATACCTGCCCTACATACCTATGGGGGATATTAAACTGCCTATATCTGCCTATGGGTTACATTAAACTGCACATTACATTTTTTAAATTTACCAGTAGCCACTGCATTTTCCACCCTAGGCTTATACTCGAGTCAATAAGTTTTCCTGTTTTTTGTGGCAAAATAGGTGCCTCGTTTATACGGGGTCGGGCTTATACTCGAGTATATATAGTTTTTTATATCCGAGGGTTAATTAAGCGTGTTTGTGCTTTTTATTCAGTAAAATACACGCTTTTAACACGCCACATACTTAATTTTTTGTGGTGATTTCTGTACGCAATTTATACCCAAAGGGGGTTACCCACCTTTAGTGGGTTCATTTGCAGTCAAATACAGTTTGTGTATTTATAATTAGATATCTTCTTAAACAGGTCTGTAAAATTTTTAAACAAACAGTAGTCAGACAGAGAGGGGGCAGGCTCTTCACATGCGAGTGGAGTGGCACAAACTTTTCCCGGAGCAGGCACAGGTGCAGCACGTAAGGGACGTCGCCAGGGGTCACTCGGGGAGGCCAAACTGGGGCCGTGTCATCTAGCGGCCCTTTTAAAACCCGCAACCAAGGGTTCTTTATTGGGGCACTGGGTTGGTCACCCCCTTCCCCCAGATGACATCGACAAACCCCGCCCGATTTGGTGGGGAACGTCAGACCCCAACCCTTATTTTGGGATGGCCCCCGGGGGCTGGTCAGGGCCCTCCCTTCCTCAACCCCCTCTGTCCCGCCGGTTTTCCCTCAGCCAGAGATTACTATGTGGTTGGGCTCACACTAATTAAAACAGGATAAAATTTGAGGGGCTCAGCAGCTACTTGGCAGCAAAGAAATGGGGCCGATATTCCTGCTTCTTGCAGTAGGTGGCAAAGTATGGATGTGGAAAGTGGCATGGGAGGTCATCTTGTGAGGGGTCAGCCTCTGCATACCAAGACCATTGAGGAGGACAGCAGTGAAGATCCAACAATAATTGATGATGATGAAACTGACCGCACTTGGATGCTGGGTGAAGCAAGGGCTTCATCATAGTCAGGAGAAGAGGGCGTCCGCTTACGCGTCAGGCAGTGGCGCAGCCAGAAAGTTGGTAGTGTGGCCGTGAGTCAGCAGGGTAGCAGCAGTGCGAGGTCGGGAGCCAAAAGGCCACAGGGTAGAAAACCCGCTTCGCAGGTCCAAGAAAGTAGCTCAGTGAGGCAGCGGCGGTAGTAGTCACTCAGTGCGGAGCGTTGGCGGTCAAATCAGCTACTCGGCGGTGTGGCAGTTCTTTGCTAAGACACCAGAAGAGCCGAATATGGGTATATGTAGAATCTGTAGGCAGAAAGTGAAGCGTGGCCAGGGAGCTAACGTTGGCAACAAGGCCCTGCGTCAACACATGCAGCGTCACCATCTGGTGGCCTGGGAGAAACGTGGCTCAGATGTGGTGGTCCATCCTGCCGCCGCAGCAACAGCAGCAGCAGCGCCCAGTGGCACGCATGCCATTGCAGCCAGTCAAGGCTCCACCACCTCTGCAGAAGGGAGCTGTTTCTCTTTGACATCATCTCCCGGTCCAGATGCTCCTGCTCCTCACTCCTCATGGCGCCAGCAGTCGTTCAGCGAGGCTATTGCAAAGAGACAACAGTATGCGTCCAACCATCCTAAGGTGCAGAAGCTGACCGTGCTCCTGTCCAATTGTTGGTACTGCAGTCCCTCCCTTTCAAATGGTGGACTCTGCACCGTTCAGAGAACTAATGGCCTGTGCCGAGCTGAGGTGGAGAGTTCCAAGCCGTAATTTCTTTGCCAAAAAGGCAGTACCAGCCCTTCACAAATATGTAGAACAGAAGGTGGGCCAGTCCTTGAGCTTATCGGTTTGTTCCAAGGTGTACGGAAGCGTGGACGTGTGGAGCTGTAACTACGGTCAAGGCCAGTACAAGTCCTTTACTGCCCACTGGGTTAATGTGCTTCCTGCCCAGCAACACCAACAACTTGGACAGGAGACGCCGCTTTCTCCTCCATGTTGTTAAATTGCTGATCCTGCGCCAATGTCCGCCTCCTCCTCCTCCACCACCACCTCAGCCTCCACAGTGCTGCTCCATCATACCACATGTGTATGGCACAGCGGTGTCACACAGTTCTACCCCTGGCTTGTCTCGGCGAACGAAGTCACACAGGGGAGGAACTGCTCCGCGTCATGCAGCAAGAAATCGATGTGTGGCTTTCTCCGTGCCAACTGCAAATCGGAATCATGGTGACGGACAATGGGAGTAACATGGTGTCCGCGCTGCACCGATGAGGGATGGTTCATGCGCCCTCTATGGCGCACGTATTCAATCTGGTTGTGAAAAGGTTCCTGAAGTCTTCCACCGATCTTCAGAACATTCTGAAAATGACCGGGAAATTGTGCATGCACTTCATCCATTCCTACAAAGCCAGGCACACCCTCCTCGAGTTGCAGCGGAAGAACGGCCTCCCCCAACACACTCTTATATGCGATGTTTCCACCCGTTGGAATTCCAGCCTGCACATGTTGGACCGACTGTATGAACAGAGAAAGGCCATTAACGATTTTTTGATGATCCAGGCGGACAGGAGTACTCCCCTGTGTAACTTTAATGCCAGCCAGTGGCAGCTCATGCGTGACACCTGCGGTTTGCTGAGGCCATTTGAGGAGGCGACGTTATTTGTCAGTTGCCAGGACTACGGGATGAATAACGTCATTCCACTGCTTCATGTCCTGGAACAGATGCTGAAAAATCTTTCTGGCAGGCGACTACATCTTGTGGCCACATAAGTCCGTTGGGGACTGAACTAGAGGAGGAGGAGGAGGACATTGGAGCAGAAGCATTGTCTGGTGAAATTAGTGTTTTTTCTACCCAGGTGACAGGAACGGAGGAGCAGGAGCAGCTGGAGGAGGTAGATGGAGATGAGGAAGACGAGGCAGATGACCTGCAAGCAACGTGGCAGTATACAGTGGAGATGGAGGCAGGGAGTCCATCAGAGTCACTTGTGCACATGGAGTTTTATCTACCTTGTTGTTGGGGGAAGATCTTCAAAAGTACAAGGATGACTTCCAACAATCGCTACTTAAATTTAAAACTGATCTGGAGGGCTCCAAGCGACAGAAGTGGCACCGTGATATGGAAGATTACAAAACAGGACGCATATTTAATTGGCAACAGAATAATCGTGGACTTCATCAACAAAGGAATCCACAAAATAGAAAACATCAACCGTCTCATTCTGACACAGATGGACAGGACACTCCTATTTTTTTAAGATTTGGATACCCCTTCTATAAACGCTCAAGAAGAGGGGGTAGGAAACACAACCGCCGTTTCAAGAAGCAAAAACAACAGGGAAAAGAGAGAGAAGCTTCTTCCATTGAACAAATCCAAGAACAGAATTTAGTGGTAAATATTTTGTCACATACATTATCTGATTTAGAATTAAGCGTTTTGCCCCTCTAGGTATACTGATTGGTTCCAATTAGAGTTGGATTTATATGAGTTTTTTTTGCAAAATTAAGCTTAAATTGTTTTTTGCGGATGTTCCTTCTGTTGATACTGTCACTGATAATATAAGTGATATTGAGAAGTATGACATTAATTTTAAAGAAACTGGATTAAGGAAAATCAGTAACTTTGTTCTATATACTAATAACCCTATAGTTGTAGCTTTTGAGTCTACGGTTAAATCTAGTATCCAGAAAATTCGTGAAAGTTTCATAGAAGGTAATCTGATACATCAGAAATTGATTAAAAATGAAAAGGAGGGAACACAGCCTTGTCGGACCCTCAGCGCACACGCGGCCAGGCTCGCGGCGGAATAAAGGCACAGGCCGTGGTCAAGAGACCCCCAGTACGTGACTCCAGACGCTGCCGACTGTCCCAGCTATCGTGCGGCGTACGGACGCGTGAATATCGGGGCAAAGCCTGCAGTGCCAGTTGGGGAGGACGAGAAACCGGGTGACCGGGTCAAGAGCTCCGGAGACAGAAGAGGACCTGTGAGAGAACCGGAGAGGGCAGGCAAGCCACGACGCGCCGACTAGGCACGGAGCCCGGACGCAAGTAGAGAGGGAGAGAAGAAGAGAGAGCGGGGAGGAAGGTGCCCGGCGCGGTCATCCTGCAGCGAGAGGCACAAAGTCCAGACAGGAGAGCAGACACCTCGACAAGCGGGACAAGCTCCTTCAACATGAGCTTTCCCTCCCGGTTTAAGGGGCATTTTGGATTTCGGGGGAGGAGGATTTTCCCCAAGATTCCCTGAGCCTGAAAGTCCCTTTTAAACCCCCCCCTAGACAGGGGGGACTCATTTACTGGACGGGAAGGACCGCCATTCTGAGTAACGGTCGCGACAAAGGCAGTTAAAGTGGCGGGAAGGGCGATCATCTTGCCCTTAACAGGACAGTGCGTCACCACCTAGAGAGCTCACACAGCGACTCCTACAGTGAAGCTCCCTCTCTAAAAACGGGAAAGCTTATTTGACTGCCGCTAACGCTGTATCGGGAACGAATCGGGGACACTCTCTCCAGCCAGGCCCCCAATAAAAAAAAGGGGGAACCTGTGGGCCAGTGCGCCCCCCCAGCACTGAAACAGGAATAAGCCTGCCTTCCCGAGAAAGTCCCCACACAATCAGCCTCGGGACTCAGAGCAGATCGCTAAGCGGGCCCGACTCATCATCTAACTGGCTCACCCAAACTTTTCTTAAAGAGACAGAAGCACCGCATACCCTGAGCCCTTCAGGGCTACAAAAAACAGAAGCCCATTTCCTCAATTGCCAGCAAATAAAAACTAGACTAAGAAGTTTTTACTTTTTCTCAAGGGGGACAAAAATTGGTTTAGTGGGGAAAAAGTTGCCCCCCAGATTTTTGGAAAGCGTTTTGTTTAATTGGGAGAAAAGGGAAAACGAAAAAATCAGCTGACAACTGGACGGGAAAACCCCAATCTGTAGAGCTAAATTTTTCGGGCCCCTCCTCTCAGAGCTAAAGGAAACAAAATACACTAGCACCCCCTACTGGTAATTACACAAACTGCCAATTTTTTAAACTCCCCTCTCTGCACTTTGGAGGTAGCTGCCCGGGGATTTTCTATGTTTTAAAAAACCCCTGTAACCCCTGGCGCAGAAAAAGCTGTTCTCTTACCTCCCCCCCTTTAAAATTTTACTTTTTACATAATGGAAAAATATTTTTACTTTTCCAGTCCCAACTACAGAAAAAAAAGGGTAAAAACAGCCTACCGGTCACCCTCCAAATTTTAAAAACCCCCCAGGAAAAAACCAACCCTAAAAAAAAAAAACAAAAAGCCTTAACCCCAAACCCTCACCTCCCCTTGATTACAGATGATGACATCACCCCCGAGCCTTTGCCAGCATCAATTTCCTAGGGCCCCAACGAACCGGCCAATGAAAATGCTTAATAATGGCCCAGGAAGTAGCAAGAATTCCCCACCCCTTACTTTGACAAAAAAATAGATGGACCCAAGTTCGTCAATTGCAGCTCGGGCCCCCCGATAACGGAGAATGTAAAGAAGAAAATGCGAATTTAGAGACCAGGGGGTCTCTTTCCGCAAACCCGCCCTGTTTCAAACGAACGAGGGGGAGAATTGCCCAATCCCAAAAAACGCAAAAAATGATTCTTCGCGAAAATTAGAAGATCTAGAGAAACAGAGAGAGGAGAAAAAAACCCCCCTTTTTGTGGGGAGTACCGGGGGGAAAGTCACAAGGGCAAACTTAAGAAAAATACCTGGTGGATGACTTACCCAAAGGGCCCCTAAAACTAGACCTCCCCCGGCCCCCTTTAACTTACCGAAAGGCTCACAGGATTGGACCACCTAAAAGGGGGGAGGAGACAGCGGGCCCAAAAAGACAAGGGATCGCCCGATACGCAAATTTGGGGACAATCGGGAGGGGGTTTGATTCAGCCTACAGAGCGACAAGATCTTTTTCAGGCAACAATACACCTATTGATTTTCGGATTTAAAAAAATCATCAGTCACAGCGAAGGGGAAAAGGCATTCACCCCGTTATGCCGTCTCCCCCTTTAAAAGGAATATGCGATT
Source organism: Phyllomedusa bahiana (assembly GCA_025379985.1). Taxonomy (NCBI): domain Eukaryota; kingdom Metazoa; phylum Chordata; class Amphibia; order Anura; family Hylidae; genus Phyllomedusa; species Phyllomedusa bahiana. The sequence goes on along the minus strand of JAODAL010026347.1, from coordinate 45,323 downwards.
CCAGTTGCTTTTCCCCTGCGCCCCTAAAAATTTTTTTGACAAACAAAACAAAAGGTTTCCCCCTTCTATGGGGACCCAGGGGAAAGGCGGGGCCGTGGGTTTTTTCCCCGGACGGGGCCAGACTAGGGTATTATTCCTGGGCTAGTTCATTAAGAACAGGGCATATGCCAGTAGAGTGTTACGTGTAAACCATGTTATTTAAACCCAAAAATTTTTTCTTTTTAAAGGGGACATGTTAAAAGGTTAATTTCTTGAAAACCAAAATTGCTTGTATTTGTGGATTTTGGGTTAACCCTTTTTTTTTTTTCCCCCATTTTTTCCCCTTTCCTGCGGGCCCCCGGGCACTTGACACACCAGAAGCCAAAAAAAGGGAGGCTCCCCCTGCCCCGCTGGGACGCGGTTTCCTCCATTTGCGGACCCAAACCCAGCCTTTCCCGACGGAGAACCCCGGCAGGAATAGGATAATTAATATGAAAATCACGCAACAATACCCCCTCCACCCTAAAAAACGCTTTAAAAAATTCACTAGGGGGAATTTGTAGCGGGCCTAAACACCCCAATAAAACGTAAAAAAGGGAAATTTTCCCCAATTTTAAAAAATTTTGCCCTAAAAATTAAATCTTTTTGCAGGAGACCCATTAAAAATTAGGATGGGATAACTGCCTAAAAAGCCCCATGGATAGGAGAGCAGTATACAGCCTCATTCATCTTTTAAGACCCGAGGCGTAGCGATATTGTTCCCCCACCCCCTGTCTCTCCAGTAATTCACGCCCACCGGGGGAAACCTTTAGGGGGAGATATCTTTTTGTTAGAAGTCCCCCATCAATTCAAAAACCGATACACGCTCCTTTAAAGTTTACGCACCCAATCAACCGAACGCCAATTTTTTGCGGGAAATAAAAAACTTCCTTTAGACAAAAACCCTGCAAAATCTTAAATTTGGGGGGCGGGACTTTAAAAAAATCCTCAATCCCGGGAAATTTGGGTCGATCAATATCTCCCCACATGAAAAAAGCTCCCTAAACTAGCCTCTTGACCCTCTAGATCAGCTCAATTATGCGGGCCGTGGCGATTTTTAAAAGGACAGCGAAGGTTTTTTACATTCTATTTAATGTCCATGGAAGCCATCCCGTATCGATTTCTTTTCATTCATCGGGTTTTTTTTCCAAGGTCCCCGGGAGACAGGAAAATATAATGTCATGATCTCAGACCCCCATACACCCCTCTCTTTGGGCCGCCCCAAAGGGAAATTTAAGGTAGAATCAAAAAGTGGCGATTTTCCCTTTATACCTCATGAAAACCCCCGGGGTTTTAGACGTATCTAATAACCCCACTGGGCAAATTTTTGGACGTTAAACTAGAAATTTTCTTGTTTTTGGACTTTTTTTTGGTCTGCCTCAAAGGCGGGTTTTACGGGGTCAAAATCATCTCCTACTTAAAATTTAGGGGAAAAAAAAATCCCGCAAAAAAAAAAACCTTTTTCTGAAAATCGGATTTGACCCAAAACCAATCGGGCATTATTGGGCCCAAAAAAAACCCAACAACTAGGAGGGAATTTTTTGGGGGGTAAACAAATTTTTGGAGGGCTTTCTTTCAGGCCAAAACAAAATGGGGCATAGAGGCGGTTTAAACATAAAAATTTTCAAGTGGGGCAACAAAATCGCTTTCCCCCATGGCTAGAAGCAAAAAACCCCTCGACCCAAACGTGTATCCTGACACTCCAGGGCCCCGTGACTCAAAACCCAGGGCAACACCCCTAATGACAACAAAAAAATCTTCGCCAGGTACTTCCCCTTTTTTTTATAAAGCATCCCCCCATGACTCGGCTGCCCCATGGCAATTTATGCAAAATTTAAAATCTACCAAAAACTTCCCCCTAACCTTTTTTTTTAAAGGGGTTCCTGGAGAAAAAGTTTAAAACAAAGAAATTAAAAAAACAGTAATAAATAACTTACCCAAAAAACAAAACACCCTTTGGGGCCCGACGGGTTGGCGGCAGAATTTACAAAATTTGTCATCCAACTTGGCCCCACACCTTTCCGCTCCTAAATGAGGGTTTTCAGGGGAAAACTGCCTCTCATCCGAATTTGTGTCGTCAGGAAAACTATTTTTGGTCTGAAGGGCCCATAGGGGGCCCTGAGAGACTCCCCCTCTTCCCGACCAATTTCATTTTAAAGAATCAAGACTACAAAAAACTCACAAAAAAACTAGCAGATCGGTTTTCAAAGGGGTTTTTAGGACCTTTTGCTATCCCGGGAAACGCAGAAGGGCTTTTATTTGGAAAAGGCATTCAATGTGGGGGTAAGAAAGGCCCGGGTAGCAGCTACGGGTCCCAAAAAGAGGGCAAACACGCTCAAGAACCCAAAGCTTTTTAAATTTTTAATGCAAAAAAAAGCATTCATTCGGGGTGTGGGAATTTCTCTCAACCTGCTTAAGGTACAGAGGTTTTGGAGATCAATTTTTTTATCCTTTCTGAGTCGTTGCCCCGTCAGTTTTTTTACACGATGTTGAAAGTCAATAACCCACCCCTTTGTTTAAAAACCCGATTAATAGAGGTACAAAGGCAGAGTTCCCCTTAATCCCCCCCTTCTCTTTAAATTATCTATTTACCCCTAATAATACATCTAGAAAAGAAAAACACCCTTTTAAGGAATTTTAAAATTTGGGTCGAAACAAAAAAAAAGTCTTCGGCTTTCGAGATGAAAACTTTCTCCCATATTACTGACCCCGAAACGTGTTGCCCGGGGTACTGGAAATCTGTGGGCTTTTTTGGGTCCTGTCGGGGGGTTCGGGTCAATGAGGGGCAAGTCGGAAAGGGGCTACTTTTTAAGAGGGGCCGTCCCAACCCCCCCCTTTGGGCGGTAATTAAACCCCTTTAGGTGGGAATGTCACACACATCATACCCCGGGGGTTTTATACCCAAGAAATGCAACCAAAAATTTACAAATTTTTAATGTAAAAACCCCCTTTTTTTGGGGGGAAAATAGAGAGGCTCTTTGCAAAACCGGGTAGGCTGACTTTATCCCCCCTGGGGAGGGCAAACTTGGTCAAAATGATCGCATTCCCAAAACTGTTATATTAATAAATCACTACCATTTTTTTTAAAACCCAAAGGGGAAATAAGAGAAATCAGGGCTTGTTTCGGTCTTTTGTCTGGAACAAACCCTAGACCTGCACAAGTATTTTTAGTTTGAAACCCAAAGCCCCTCCAATTGGGGGGAAATTTAAATTTTCCCCCAATCCAACTCTAAAAGATTGATCGCAACTTAGAATAGTGGGAGGAATGGATAACCAACTCCCGTACTTTTAGGATGTTAAAAATTGATCAACGCTTTTTTCCCTAAAAATTTTCATTGACGAGCCTTTTTACCCTCTAATTATCAAAAATTTTTCCCGGGAGGCACTGCCCAAAAACCCCCTTACTAATGACAGTATGGCGTACATGGACAAAAACGAGACAGATCTTAGGATTAAACCCAAATCATTCCCTTCTGTTATCTTTCGTAAATAATCCAAATTTTCACATGGGAAAGCCTCCTCTCAGATTCAAACAGTGGCAGGCGTACGGGATACATAGGATAGCGGATCTCATAGACTTCAAAACCAGACGCCCTTACATGTTCAACGAGGCTAAACTTAAATTTCCGGACCTGGGTCCGCACCCCTTTCATTATCTGCAGGCATGCAGTTATATGCTGGCAGTCACAAAACAGCTGACAGATTCAGATTGGAACGATCCATTCCTTAAAATCACGACAACATCTCAACGAACAAAACGTTTACTCACTAGATTTTACGCCTCACTGCATAAGCCGTTGGATTATTCCAAAATACAAGGCGGTCTCGCCCACTGGCCAAAAATAATTCCCTCTTTGTCCCCTAGCCTCCTTCTCACCTCTCTCGAACAAGCAGCCAAATATCTACCGACTATGTCATACTGGGAAATGGCCTTTCGAATTGCCCACAGATCGTATATCTCACCTCATAGAGGCTTTCTGATGGGCCACTCAGACACCCACACATGCCCAAAATGCCAGGCACCTCACGCAGACCTATTACACTGCCTTTGGTCTTGCCCGGCGATACAGACCTTCTGGTCCACAATCCACTCCTTCACCACCAGGAATTTTCTTCCGAATTGCCCCAATTCATGCATGTGGGCATTGTTTGGGATCTTCCCTGAGGATTACACCTCGCTCCCAACCTTCCAAAAACGACTCTTGTATTATGTGGCAGCAGCGGCCAGGAAGTCTGTCTTGCAGTGTTGGATTCAAACGAGCCCGCCCACCCTAAAAATATTTTTGGATAAACTGTCACATATATTCAGAATGGACTGGATAGGCATAGCACAACAAAAAGAAAGACTAGCACAAAACTTCTTTCACACATGGTCGCCGTTCATCACTCTCTTACCCATACACATAAGAACAAAAATAAGAGAGTGCTTCGAATTTACCACCTGGTACCTGGTCAATCAGCCAATGCAACCTGATTCATAGACATGACACACACAATTTGATAGTGGAGGTGTGCACTGCAACTCTGAGCTTCGGACCGGGTGTGTTGGATGCGCGGGTCGTAGGTAGGTTCCTTTTTGTCTGTCTTTCCCCCCTTCCCCCCTTTGTTCTCTCCGTGTTCTATGTCACTTTCAAGGTTAAAATTTGGAAAAAAGCGAACATAATATAGCGTATGGGAAAAACACACCAAACGAGTCCGGGTACACATGACGAACTTACCGGAGGCTAAAGCCCTTGAGACTAGCGATGTAATGCAGTACAACTGGAATTGAACTGTTCATGTCGGACTGAATTACCAACTAAGCTTCCCATGTTATGGTAGATATGTATACCTTTTTTGTCCTACATAACTGTTACTTCTGGCCAATGCTGCCACAAGTTTTGACATATGTTGAAAGTGTTTGCAATAAAAACAAGTCTTTAAAAAAAAAAAAAAAAAAAATGAAAAGGAAGCTATAAGGTCTTTGTCTCAAAATAAGAACCTAACAATCCTTTACCAATATGAGCACTACGTGGGGCCGAAACTTCGGTTTCTCGCGTGGACCAATATTGCCTGTATTTGCAGTATTCTTTTTATGTGTTTCGTTATCGAATGTTAGTTAAGTATGAACACCCTGTTGTTGACCGCAATTTGTCAATAATTGTCTCATTGGCTTACTTTCATATATGACTTAAATTTTTTATTAACATTTCTTTTTATAAACAATATAAATCTGAAAAAAAATAAAATAAAAATAAGAACCTAACAATCAAACCTGCAGACAAGGGTGGGGCTATTGTTCTTATGGATACTTCTATGTATATTAATGAGATTAGACGACTGTCACGCCTCCGCTATACGCTCAGGCTATATATATATATGCATCTTATGTTTCTTGTATTCGTACACGTTTGTATTCGTATTCGTTTCTTGTAGTTCTGTTTGTTACGATAGCTCCATCTAGTGGATGTTGTACACATTGCTAGTTACCATTAATGCTAGATACGAACCTATAAGCCTGCCATAGCCATACCATGTGATTTGCTTGAATGTCATAGTCCCCTTCACCAGCAGCCATTTTCTCTCTAAGACACATGTAGTGAAGACATGTCCACTGTTCTCTCCCATCTAGATCTACAGCTTGCATCACCGGTAAGATGCCTTCTGGGGCTGTAGATTGTACAGCATTGTATTCTATGTTAATAGCTGTTGTTTACAGTTAGTTGTTATGCCCATTGCCCGTCGCAGACAGCATCCTCCATTTCTGTGTGTCTGCGCCCCCCTCTTTAGTAATGTATTTCATTCACATGTATGTATGTTTGCATCGCTTGTACATATTATCGTGTTATGTATCCTGTACATCATAGTAAGTCTATGTTTTGTATGTTCCACAGTATTACACTATCCTATGCAATAAAAGTTGATATCTCTCCAAGTCAATGAGTTGCTGGGAAAGAGTTTAGCTGCATGTCAACTTATGCTCCATACACATAGGGAGTACAGTACAGTAAAACGGCGGCTTTCTATAGGCTGGATTACAGAGAATCCTACCTGTGCACAGTGTCGCAGCGCAGAAGGGCTGCAGTGAAGCAAAGGCTTTCTACAGGCTAGATCACAAGGAATCTCAACTGTATACAACGCTACAGAGCAACAAGGCCACAGTAAGACAGAGGCTTCTAATAAGCTCGATTGCAAAATCCTAGTCTGCACAGTACTACGGTGCAGCAAGATCTCAACCGGACACAAGTGGCAACCACAAGCAAGTAAGCCTGTCAAAGCGTCGTCATGTCAGAAGGAGAAAGCACACAACATGTGACAAGGTCTTATGCCTCAATAAGCTCTAAAAGCTCAAAGAGGTCGGTCAGCAGCTCTACGGTCGCCATGGCGCGGGCTGAAGCTGAGGCGGCCAAGGTAAGGGTAAGATTTGCTGAGCAAGAGATGCAGTTAAAAGCAGAGTCCAGAAAGGCACAGTTAGAAGCAGAGTCCAGAAAGGCAGAACTGGAAGCAGCAATGGAGAAAATAGCAATCGAAAAAGAAGCTGCTGCTGCTATTGCCAAAGCAGAGGCTTTAGAAGAAGCAGTCAGTCTCAAGAGTGAAAGACTCATCAACATTCTTGAATATAAATACAGAGATCGTGACAACTCTCTCTATACTTCAGACTATGTATTGCAACATGCCAAGTCAGAAGCCAGCCTATATTCAAGTCCAGGAGCAGAGTCCACTCCTGCTTATGAGTTCCACGAAAATCCTGTTACACAGAATGCTACCTCAGGTAACCACGCACCCTACATCAAAAAAAAAGAGCAATCCTCAAGGCTGTCAACCTTCAGTACAACCTGCACCCAAACCGATGAACGCCCACAACCCTGCCATTCCCTTTAAGAAGGAACAAGAGGATGGTGACTATTACAGCAATAACATGTTCAAGAATCGCTATATCCAACCAGATCTTCCACTCACTAACCTCCCTCCAGATACATCAAATTGTAATCAAGGGATGTCTGATTTTCTCAGATTCTTCGCAAGACTTGAGCTAGTAACAAAAGGGCTCACAAAGTTTGAAGACCGACCTGAAGGCTACAGAGCATGGCGATCTTCATTCAAAAACACCATCAAAGACCTAGCTCTGTCCGCAAGCGAAGAAGTTGATCTCCTAGTCAAGTGGCTAGGGCCAGAGTCAGTAGAACATGCAAAACGAATTAGAGACATTAACATTAATTTCCCAAGTAGAGGCTTAAAAATGATATGGGACAGACTTGACGAATGTTATGGCTCACCAGAAGTGATAGAAAGCGCGCTCTTCAAAAGAATTGAAGACTTTCCTAAGATCTCCAACAAAGAGTTTCCAAAGCTAAGAGAATTAAGTGACCTGCTGATGGAACTTCAAGTTGCCAAGGCTGATGGAGACTTGCAAGGACTTTCATTTCTGGACACTGCGTGGGGTGTGAAACCCATAGTACAGAAATGACCTTACAGCTTGCAAGAGAAGTGGCTGAGCGAAGGTTCCTGCTTCAATGAAAGGTATAACGCTACATTTCCTCCATTCTCTTTCTTTGTAGACTTTATACATCATCAAGCAAAGAGAAGAAATGATCCAAGTTTTAACTTCTCAACATTTGACACTACTTATACAAAGTCAAGTAAACCTGCCTTACACCGTAACTTTAAGGGCAAACCTGTTACGGTACACAAGACCAGTGTATCCTCTACTGACTACACTAGCAAAGCTATCAGCACTGCAGAGACTAAGACCTCAGCAAGAGACCTATTCAGAGAATGTCCTCTCCACAAGAAGCCACACTCATTGCTAAAATGTAGAGGATTTAGAGAAAAATCTCTCAAGGACTGCAAAGCCTTTCTCAAAGAAAATCGTATTTGCTACAGGTGTTACGCATCAACTTCCCATCTTGCAAGAGACTGTACGGCAAATCTTAAGTGTTCAGAATGTGACAGCAATGAACACAATGCGGCTTTACACCTAGGAAGAGCTCCATGGATTCTCACACCTTCAGACCAAACAACAGAGCATGACGGGGAGGAGAAAGACACCATATCTCCCGAAGTGACGCCTCAGTGCACCCAAGTCTGCGGTGAAGGTCTTAGTGGTAAATCCTGCTCCAAGACTTGTCTCGTTATTGTCTACCCAATTGGTCACAGAGAGAAGGCCGTGAAACTGTATGCCATTCTTGATGATCAAAGCAACAGATCTCTTGCTAACTCAACCTTCTTTGATTTCTTCAAAATTAGAGGGCACGTATCCTCATATTCACTCAAAACTTGCTCGGGTGTCAGCGAGGAGACAGGGAGAAGAGCTTCTGGATATCAGATCGAATCCATAGATGGAGAAATATCCCTACCTCTACCTACCTTGATTGAATGCAATCAAATCCCCAACAATAGAGATGAGATTCCTACACCTGAGGCAGCGTTGCACCATGGTCATCTGAAAACCATAGCACATCGTATCCCTGCATTAGACCCAGAAGCTCAAATACTCCTTCTCCTTGGCAGAGACATTATAAGAGCCCACAAGGTGAGAAAGCAGTTTAAAATGCCCCCACAATTCCCTTATGCCTCAGAAGCTTGACCTGGGGTGGGTCATCATCGGCAATGTCTGCCTAGGAAATGTTCACAAACTAACCACTGTGAACTCGCTTTTTACCAATTTATTGGAGAATGGGCGTCCATCCCCTTTCCAACCCTGTCCTAACATATTCCTCATCAAAGAGAAGCTTACAGAAACTGAGAAGCTTTCCTACCACGATGACCGAGATCATTTAGGGTGCACAGTCTTTCAGAGTTCAAAGGAGATCATAAGTTAGCCCCTTCTATTGAAGATGAAGCTTTCTTGAAGATAATGGAAAAAGGATTCTTCAAGGATCAACAGAATAACTGGGTAGCACCACTTCCCTTCAAAACTCGGAGATGTGCCTTCCCAACAACAGGGATCAAGCACTGCAACGCTTTTATTCACTAAAGCGCAACTTCCAAAGACGACCAGACATGTAGGAACATTTCTTCTCATTTATGAACAAGATACTTGCGAATGGTCATGCAGAAGTAGCCCCACCTCTAGAAGAAGATGAAGAACTCTGGTACCTACCAATTTTTGGTGTCTATCACCCTAAGAAACCAGGACAAAGCCGAGTAGTAGTCGTCTCCGGCTCGCAGTGTAATGGTGTGTCCCTGCATGATGGTCTTCTGACAGGGCCAGACCGCTACAACACGCTCCTCGGTGTCCTCATCAGATTCCGTAAAGAACCCATCGCTGTTGTTGCCGATATACAACAAATGTTTCATTGTTTCCAAGTTAAGGAAGAACATAGGAACTTCTTGAGGTTCTTCTGGTTTGAAGATAATGACCCTACCAAAGACATCACAGAATAACCGCATGAAAGTACAAAGTTTTTGGCAACAGCCCATCTCCTTCAGTTGCTATCTATGGACTCAGACTATCTGCTCAAGAAGGTGAGAAAGAATATGGTCAAGATGTCAGACAGTTTGTTGAGAGAGACTTCTATGTAGATGATGGCCTAAAGTCACTTCCTTCACCAGAGGCTGCAATCAGTCTACTCAAAAGAACCCAAACCATGCTCGCCTGTTCGAACCTCAGACTGCATAAGATAGCGTCAAACAGCAAAGTTGTCATGAAGGCCTTCCCCACTCAAGATCATGCCATAGATTTGAAAGATTTGGACTTGGCGACAGACTCAATACCTATGCAGCGCAGCCTAGGGCTCAACTGGAACCTCAAGACTGACACTCTTACTTTTCAGGTCGACCAAGAGCAAAGGCCTTTCACAAGACGTGGTGTCTTATCTACTGTGAACAGTCTGTATGATCCACTTGGCTTCGCAGCACCTGTGACCATTCAAGGTAAGACTCTCCTCAGGGAATTAACTACAGACACATGTGATTGGGACTCTCCACTTCCTCCAGAGAAAGAGGCGTTATGGATAGCATGGAGAGACTCTTTAAAGATGTTGTCTGACATACATGTAGCTAGACCATATGCTCTCATCCCTCCTGGAGAAGTCCAGTCTAGGAAACTGTGTATATTCTGCGATGCTTCAGTAAAAGCAATCGCTGCAGTGGCTTATCTCAAAACTATAGACCTGAATTGCCAGGTCCAGGTTAGCTTTGTAATGGGTAAAGCGAAGCTGGCACCACTACCAGAGCCTACAATACCTAGACTAGAGCTTTGTGCTGCTGTTCTAGCAGTAGAGCTGGCTGAGCTGATTACATCAGAAATAGATGTGGAACTTGACAATACAGTGTTCCATACAGACAGCAAAGTAGTGCTTGGCTACATTTACAATGAGGCCAGAAGATTTTATGTCTATGTAAACAACAGGGTCCAAAGACTCAGAAGGTCCACAAAACTATGTGCTATGTGCCGACTGATCACAACCCAGCAGACCACGCCACTAGAGCTGTACCAGCATCTCGCCTTAAAGATACTACCTGGCTCACTGGATCTACATTTCTGTACAAACCCGTACCTGACAATTTAGAGAAAGACACATATGAACTATTAGAGCCAGAATCTGATGCAGAGATCCGGCCGCAGGTCTCTATACTTGCCACAACAGTTTCCAACAAACAGCTTGGTTCGGAACGTTTTCACAAGTTTTCCACTTGGAAGTCTTTAAACCGAGCTATAGCTTGCTTGATTCACATAGCTAAAGGTATCAAAACCAGGCCAACGCGATCAGAACATTGTAAAGGTTGGCACTACTGTCATAAAGCCTATACGGTGGATGAGCTTACGCAAGCTAGAGATATTATTCTCCATTGTGTTCAACAAGAGGCCTATGCACAAGAACTTAGATGTCTCAAAAAGAAAAGAGTTATTGCCAAAGACAGTTCCTTAAAGAGACTTGACCCATTTATAGATGCAAATGGACTGTTGAGGGTTGGGGGACATATCTCCAATTCGAAACTCAGTACAAATGAATGCAATCCGATAATACTCCCAAATAACCACATCGCATCTTTGCTTGTACAGCACTGTCATGAACAGACTAAGCACCAAGGACGTTTGTTCACTGAAGGAGCCTTGCGTTCTGCAGGATTCTGGGTAGTGGGAGCAAAAAGGCTTGTTAGTCGTTTGATTTTTGAATGTATCACTTGCCGAAAGCTCCGTGGTATGTTCCAGTCACAAAAAATGGCTAATCTTCCGGCAGACCGACTTAGCATGGAACCTCCCTTTACAAATGTTGGTCTTGATGTGTTTGGCCCTTGGTCTGTCACCACGCGGCACACTAGAGGAGGCCATGCTAACAGTAAATGCTGGGCAGTCATATTTACTTGCATGAGTGTTAGGGCGGTGCATATAGAAGTTATTGAGTCTATGGACACATCCAGCTTCATAAATGCTCTCAGACGTTTTATTTCTATTAGAGGCCCAGTCAAATGCATCCGCTCTGACAGAGGTACTAATTTTGTGGGAGCCTGCAAAGAGCTGAAAATCTCTTCAAACATAGACAGTGACCACGTAGAGAAATATCTTGCTGATCAAGGTTGTACATGGATGTTCAACCCTCCACATTCTTCTCATATGGGAGGTTCTTGGGAGCGTATGATTGGAATGGCCCGCAGAATCCTTGACTCAATATTTCTACAACTGAGAACGTCAAAGCTCACCCATGAGACACTCACAACCTTCATGGCTGAAGTTGCAGCTATCATCAACGCTAGACCTTTGACCTTAATACCCACTGATCCAGAGGATCCTCTCTTATTGTCTCCTTCTACTCTTCTCACCCAAAAAGTTAATCCAGCTACAGCTCCTCTTGGTGAGTTTACTGTCAAAGACTTATACAAGAGCCATTGGAGAAGAGTACAAATCCTGGCGGATACCTTCTGGGACAAAATGGAGAAGACAATACCTCTCTACTTTACAGACAAGGAACAAATGTCAGACCAGTAAACCTAATTTGAAGCCAGGAGATGTTGTTCTTGTAAAGGACTCTCAATCGAAGAGAAATGAATGGCCTCTAGGACTGATAACCAAAGTGTTTCCTAGCGAAGATGCCAAAGTCAGGAAAGTGGAGGTCAGAGTTTGTAGGAAAAATGAACCTAAACTTTTCCTCAGACCTGTTACTGAACTGATTGTGTTGTTTTCTTCTGATGTGTTTTAATGTGGCACCCTCGGGTACCAGACGGGGAGTGTCACGCCTCCACTATACGCTCAGGCTATATATATATATGCATCTTATGTTTCTTGTATTCGTACACTGTAGTTCTGTTTGTTACGATAGCTCCATCTAGTGGATGTTGTACACATTGCTAGTTAACATTAATGCTAGATATGAACCTATAAGCCTGCCATAGCCATACCATGTGATTTGCTGATGTCATAGTCCCCTTCACCAGCAGCCATTTTCTCTCTAAGACACATGTAGTGAAGACATGTCCACTGTTCTCTCCCATCTAGATCTACAGCTTGCATCGCCAGTAAGATTAAACTACCCTTCTGGGGCTGTAGATTGTACAGCATTGTATTCTATGTTAATAGCTGTTGTTTACAGTTAGTTGTTATGCCCATTGCCCGTCGCAGACAGCATCCTCCATTTCTGTGTGTCTGCGCCCCCCTCTTTAGTAATGTATTTCATTCACATGTATGTATGTTTGCATCGCTTGTACATATTATCGTGTTATGTATCCTGTACATCATAGTAAGTCTATGTTTTGTATGTTCCACAGTTTTACACTATCCTATGCAATAAAAGTTGAAACCGGATATCTCTCCAAGTCAATGAGTTGCTGGGAAAGAGTTTAGCTGCCTGTCAACTTATGCTCCATACACATAGGGAGGACAGTACAATGACAGTTGAATGATCTGGATGTCTATTCACCTCTTTCATCAGATCCTACTGCTAAATTAACCAGGAAACTTCAGGGAATAGTTGATGAAGCATTTGGCAATAAGGTTATTGATAAAGAGCTTAAAGATTTCTTGATAGAGAAATTTCCAACTATTCCGTTAATATATTGTTTACCTAAGATCCATAAGTCATTAAATAGCCCCCCGGATCGCCCCATAGTTTCTGGACAAGGTTCAATCTTTTGTCCTGTTGCTTATATTTTTGGATAAAGTTTTGTGAGAATTTGCACTTTCAGCCAGGTCTTACAATAGAGACACTACTGATTTTTTGAATAAAATTCATGACATTGAGATTTTTGAAAACAGATTTAGTAGTTTCTTTTGATGTTGTTAATCTATATACCGCTATTAATCCCTTTAGGGGTATATCTGTGGTTAGCAGGTTTTTGGATACAACTGAATTACCCTTGTCTCTAAAAAAATTAATTTTGGACTTATTGAACTTCATTCTTACTGAAAATTACTTCTGGTTTCAAAATCAGTTCTATGTCCAACTAAGGGGAACCGCCATGGGTTCCAATGTTGTGCCAATCTTGTGGCAAAAGTAGGTTCCTTGGCTTATACTCGGGTCGGCTTATACTCGAGTATATACGGTAGGCGAAACAGCTCAAGAATGCAGGATGCGTATAAGTAAGCATAAATCGACCATCCGCACTGGAAAGATAGATTTACCTGTGCCTAAACATTTTATTGAATTCAAACATAAGGCTGAGGATTTGAAATTCATGATTATTGACCATATCCCTGTTAATAAACGCGGCGGTGACCGTAAATTACTTTTGAAACATAGGGAATTAAAATGGATACATAGGTTGAATACATTACAACCTATGGGGTTAAATTTAGAATTTAAAGTGCTTCCTCAAATGTGCCATATTTAATATATATATGTTTGGAGCTTTCATTAATACTTACCAAAAATATTCTTCCTCTTAGTATTTGGCACAAACAGTGCTTGTTTATAATTATTATTTTTTTTAATTGTTTTAATATATCATTATATGATTTTGTAATATTTAATATTTTTTTTTAGATTGTAATGCACTGGACCACATCATTTGCTGCCACTGTTACATTGTATGTCTGTACACATTCTCTTTTGTGCCAGCGCATGGATTAGCATTTTTTTGAAACTCTATCTCTCTTTGGCATATATTTATTGTGGATAGGTCTTGGGATAGTTTGCGCCGTCAATGCTATGAATATTGCTCCCCATTTTTGGAGACTATCTTTTGCTAAATATTGACAAAGTCATTAATTTGATAATGTCAATATCTGGCTCCTTTGTGATGACAATGCGACCTGGGTTTATGCCCGGGTGGCGTATGTCGACACATTAGGTGATGGTCTACCTGGTTATGGGTTAATTATATTCCCAGATTGTGACCTTACTTTTGCTGATATATACATATATTTTCAGCACTATATATGCAGCATTAGAGAGTGTTCGTTATCTCAATATATTCAGTTTCTTGCTATTAACAGTTCACTAAATCACTTTCAGCATTCATTTGTCCCGGCAGGTTCTGTACCACGCATGCGCTAGTTGTCTTTCTTAGCGCATGCGTGTTACATTATTGAGGATGCCGAAACGCTGGTGCTGTCCATGCTGGCTCTTCTCTGCGCATGCGCAGGTCCGCGCTTTGCTTGATCCATTACTGTGGATGCCGGACGTAGTAATAGCTATACCGGCTTTTGCATTCACTGTGCTCATGGGACATTTCTGTCCGCGCATGCGTGGTTCATTGTTGAGGACGCCGGAACAGTGAGCTGCTTGATCCCTCTCCAGTTAGTAAGTTTACACTAATCAAGCTGTCATCTTGTTTATATGTTATCACTTTGTTCTTCTACACTGACTGAAGTATATTATGTACTTGAATTTGAACATTGTGGATTTGATTATCAACACTATTTGATGACACTTTACTATGTAACACTATTTTTCACTATGCATTGTGTGATTTTGATTGTAAAATATTATATTGTTTACACTTTTGATTGAATGATTGTATGACTATGCACTATGTCACTATGCACTATATAATGTTTCACCAATCACTGTTTAGTCAGCTTGAAAAAGGCTCTGTTCAGAGCCGAAACGTTCCTGTTTCTTTGGGTGGAATAAACCTTGTTTTTTTTAAAGTGCTGCCTCCATTCTATTTTTTTGATTTTTTTTATATTTATACTAGACCCTGATCCTGGTCGTGGGGCGCGCACTCATATTGTGTTTTACATTTTGATGCTGTTGAAATACCTCTTTTTTTCACAACGTCAGGGGTAACGACCTGGTAGACTCCTGCCGCAGCAAGTCCATCCCACTTTGCGGCGGGCTCTGGTGAAAACCGGGACCTACTTAGATTCCGCTCCCTGGCGTGGCTATTACCAGGGGCGTAACTACCGGGGTAGCAGGGGTAGCAGTTGCTACGGGGCCCCTGCGCTTCGGGGGGGCCCTGGGGCAGCTGCTACCACGTCCGCTACCCCGGTAATGCCGCTCCTGGGCCCGCCGGCAGTGAACTTAACAGTTCACTGCGGCGGGGAGCTGCGGGGCCCGGCGCATACTCCCTCTGAACGCACAGGCCCCCCGGCCTGAGCGTTCAGAGGCAGCGCTGCTCGGTAGTAGCAGGACGGAGCGCCGATCGCTCCGCTCTGTTACTTCCCCCTGCCGGCCCTCTGTGGTCAAGTGGGCGCGCCCGGTGACGTCACATCACCGCGCCGCCCGCGCTGAGCGCAGAGCCTGCAGGGAGAGCAGCAGAGCGTAGCGAGCGGCGCATCGGGGGAGCGTGGAGCGAGGTGAGTAAGTTGTTTCTTATTTTATCTACCCCATATGCCTGCCTATAGCCCCCCATATGCCTGCCTATAGCCCCCCATATGCCTACCTATACCCCCCATATGTCTGCCTATAGCCCCCCATATGCCTACCTATACCCCCCCATATGCCTGCCTATAGCCCCCCATATGCCTGCCTATAGCCCCCCATATAGCTGCCTATAGCCCCCCATATGCCTACCTATACCCCCCCATATGCCTGCCTATAGCCCCCCATATGCCTGCCTATACCCCCCATATGCCTGCCTATACCCCCCCCATATGCCTGCCTATACCTCCCCATATGCCTGCCTATAGCCCCCATATGCCTGCCTATAGCCCCCCATATGCCTGCCTATACCCCCCCATATGCCTGCCTATAGCCCCCCATATGCCTACCTATACCCCCATATGCCTGCCTATAGCCCCCATATGCCTGCCTATAGCCCCCCATATGCCTGCCTATAGCCCCCCATATGCCTGCCTATAGCCCCCCATATGTCTGCCTATAGCCCCCCATATGTCTACCTGTATGGCTCCCTATAGCTACCTAAACCCTGCCTGCCTATATGGGCACTCTATTGGCTACCTAAACCTTGCCTATTTGGGGCCCCATATATCCTACCTAAACCCTGCCTGCCTATATGGGCACTCTATTGGCTACCTAAACCTTGCCTATTTGGGGCCCCATATATCCTATCTAAACCCTGCCTGCCTAAATGCACCCCATATAGCCAGGGGGCAGGTGCTGGAAAAGTCAGGATTCTAAGATATTTGTGTCTAAATCTGCAGGGACAAGTGGTCGGGAGATGTCATCAAGATGGCGGACTGGACCGGATGCAGAACAAAAGAGAAAGTCAACGACTGGTCAGAGAAACGTCACCTGTGAGTCACAAGATGTAACTGCACTGTAATCACTTATATGTCTGCACAGGCTGTGTACACTGCTGTCTACCACTATATGGTCACTGTATGGAGGTAATATACAGTCTGCAGAGCCTGTGTACATTGGTGTCTACCATTATATGGTCACTGTATGGTGGTAATATACAGTCTGCAGAGCCTGTGTACACTGCTGTCTACCACTATATGGTCACTGTATGGTGGTAATATACAGTCTGCAGAGCCTGTGTACACTGGTGTCTACCACTATATGGTCACTGTATGGTGGTTATATACAGTCTGCAGAGCCTGTGTACACTAGTATATACCACTTTATGGTCACTATATTATTATATATTATTATTATTAGACAGTATTGGTCTTTGTGTACTGATCAGTAATAGTGTAGGGGTATTATTCAGTCACTATGTGGTGGTAATTTGTGGTCGTGTTCTGGTGGTATAATCAGGTCCTTATGTAATAGCGTTATTGGTAATGTTGGTCTTGGTATAGTGGGATTTGATTGGTAGCAGTATGATGGTGAGATGTATGGTGAGGTATTTGCCCCTTGTATTATCTACATTATCTAACAGCATGTCCTGGTACATGGTCGTGGTCTGGGAGAGGGGGGGGGGGCCCATCCAAAAGTTTGCTATGGGGCCCTGGCTTCTCTAGTTACGCCCCTGGCTATTGCCATCGTCCCCTTACTGTGCTGCGATCTGTGGCGGCTCCAGTAACCTACTACTGTGTTCTTTGACACTATGGTAGGATCTTAGCCCTCAGCTTGTTTTTTTTCCAGCTGTCGCTGCCATTACTTTATCAGGTTGCATTTCTGCTTCAGTTTTTTGGTCAGTTTTGCCCCCGTAAGTGCCCTGGGAATTTTCGAGTGAAGCGATTCTAAGAGCGGCGTCAGTCATGTGCGTGTCATACTAAAACACTGCATTGTATGAAGACCAAACCAAGCTCCCTCTGCATATTTAAGCATGGCACAATGTTCTACAGCACCCTACAGGCTCTCTACAGCCAGGAAATTGCTGTTTTTGAAAGCGATTCGTCCCGAAGTAATTCGGGGAAAAACAGATTTTGTCTGAAAATTTGGCGAAGTCGGCGAATCGAATTTTGAGAAATTCACCCATCTCTAACCACTACTGTTCGAAGTTCGACTCGAACGCGAACATTTTACTGTTCGCTCAACTCTAGCTAAGGGCACAGGACTACTTCCCCACATCAATGGGAGAATGGATGGAGCCATGTAACGTAAAATCCTGAGTGACAACCTCTTTCTTCCGCCAGGACATTAAAAATGGGTCGTGGCTGGGTCTTCCAGCAAGATAATGACCCAAAACATACAGCCAAGGCAACAAAGCAGTGGCTCAAAAAGAAACATGTTAAGGTCATGGAGTGGCCTCCAGTCTCCAGACCTTAATCCCATAGAAAACTTATGGAGGGAGTTGAAACTCCAAGTTGCCAAGTGACAGCCTCAAAATTATAATGATTTAGAGATGATCTGCAAACAGGAGTGGACCTAAATTCCTCCTGACATGTGCGCAAACCTCAACTTCAACTACAAAAATGTCTGACTGTTGTGCTTGCCAACAAAGGTTTTGCCACCAAGTATTAAGCCTTGTTTGTGATAGGGATCAAATACTTATTTCTCACTGCAAAATGCAGATACATTTATATAATGTGATTTTCTGGATTTTCTTTTGAATTTTATATCCCTCAATGTTAAAATTAACCGACACTTAAAATTATAGACTGTTCATGTCTTTGCCAGTGGGCAAACTTACACAATCAGCAAGGGATCAAATAATTATTTCCTTCACTAGACCTACATACTGGGCATAGATTATATATATATATATATATATATATATATTATAATAATATATATATATATATATATATACTGAGTATAAGCCGACCCGAGTATAAGCCGAGGCACCTACTTTTACCCCAAAGAATGGGAAAACTTATTGATCTCGATATAAGCCTAGGTAGAAAATGCAGCGGCTACTGTAAATTTTAAAAATAAAAAATGGATACCATTAAAATTCACATAGGCAAGTTAATGGTCCCCATAGGCACTTAGTAAGGCAGGAGTCCATATGCAGCCATAGGCAGGTAACTTATAGGCAGCTGTGAAATGGCCCCTAGCAGGTATATATTAATGATCCATAAGCTCATAGGCAGTTAGCCCCATAGCATTAGAAGCAGGTATATGGCCCCATAGGCATAAGGCGGTATTGGCCCATAGCGGTATAGCGAGAATATTCCAAATTTTATGGCAAAGGCTAGGCATTATAGGCAGTTTAGTAATACAATATAGCAGGTATATATGGCTAGTATAGGCAAAGCATATTATATGCAGGCTGTAGGCAGGTATAGGGCAGTGTAGGCAGGTATAGGCAGGTATAGGCAGATATAGGCAGGCTGTAGGCAGGTATAGGGCAGTATAGGGCAGGCGGTGGGCAGGTTATAGGGCAGGTATAGGGCAGCTTAGGCAGGTTGTATAGCAAGTATAGGGCAGATAGTGGGAAGGTATAGATAGGCAGATATAGGGCAGGTTGTAAGCAGGTATAGGGCAGATATAGGACAGGTTGTAGGCAGGTATAGGGCAGGTTGTAGGCCTGATATAGGGCAGCTGTAGGCCTATGTGGCGCTTTTGCAGTATAGGACTGAGTGTAGGGGCCTACATTCCCTTTGTTCCTACCGAGTGCTAGTAGTATAATGTTGTACCGTGTTAGCCATAGAAAGTAGTAGAAGAGTGAAGAATTCAGGTGAAACCTTTTAGAGGCTAACTGAGTATATTTGATAGTGAGCTTTCGAGAGGACTAGTTCCCTTCTTCAGACATGGTGTTATACAACAAACTGAAAATACACAGACTTTTTATACACAAAAGACCTGGATCTTCAAAGGATCTTAGAATTCTTAAAAATAACAAAATGCAATATAAGTAGAGCAGTTATTTACAGCAGGTCAAGAAATAAACAGTCTGGAAACTTGTGAGGCGTGACAGGAGTGCAGTAATTATTTCTCTTATCTATATGCAATCAGGGGAGATTTGTTGTTCTCACAGTTCACACATAGTTTGACATGAAGCTGCTATGAATATTCAATCCATTTTGCAGAGTTTTAAATTTTTGCATTAATTTATATTTCCATTCCTTCCTCTCCCACCGAGTCTTAAAATGTCCCATTAAGACCGTTACCTGCAAATCTTCCATGGAGTGATTTTCTCCAGAGAAATGTGCGGCCACTGGCAGATCTGTTCTGCTGTTGTTAATGGTGAATCTGTGTGAGTTCATACGCTGACTGAGTCTCTGCCCTGTTTCCCCCACATAAAGACCTGTGGTCGGACATTGCGCACACATGATCAGGTACACCACATTGGAGGACCTGCAGGAAAATGTGCCCCTAATTTTGTGCACCTGTTGGGATTGTGGGACAGGTACACTGTCAGCGGTGTGGATGTGCCTGCAGGTCTTGCACCTGTTCTGCAGGCAGGGTTAGGTGCCATTTTCTGTTTTGGCCTTCAGAACGCTCCGGAAAATAATGCGCCACAGGTTTGGTAGTTGCCGAAAGGAAAGGAGAGGGGGGACTGAGAAAATTTCTTTGAGTCTGTTGTCCCTATGTAGCACAGGTTGGAGTTCCTTGGCAATCTTTCGTAGGATCTCTAGCTGTGGGTTGTAGGTGACAACTAGGGGCACTCGTTCTTCATTCTGGGTCTCTTTGTACGTGAGCAGACTGTCTCTGTTGATGGCTGCTGCTTTGTTTATTTGGTTATCCGTCAATTTTGGTTTTTATCAAATTTTGATAAATTTGATCCTCAGATCCAGAAGGTTCTTGTCCAGGTCTGCTTTGTCGGAGCAAATACGATTGTATCATATAGCCTGGCTGTAGATAATAGACTGTCTTGTGTGCTTGGGGTGGAAGCTGTCATTTCTGAGGTAGGCCGTTCTGTCTGTCGGTTTGTGGTATACTGATGTGAGTAGCTGGTGGTCTTTAATGTGTATTGTGGTATCCAGAAAGTGGATTTTGCTCTCGAATAGGTAAGTTTAAGGTTGATGGTGGGGTGAAAGTTATTGAAGTCATTATGGAATTTAAGTAGGGCCTCCTCGCCCGCAGTCCAGATGACAATGATATCATCGATATAACGGAGGTACATCATGGGTTTGGTGGTGCATGTTGATAAATATGCTCCTTCCAGTACCGCCATAAAGAGATTTGCATACTGGGGCGCACATCTGGACCCCATGGAAGTTTCCATTTGCTGTAGATACAGGTCTTCTCCACCGAGTGGACCTACTGAGGGAGCCTAGATACCCACTTATTGGGGGGCTTATATACTTTGCTAGCTGCTTAATTGGTGGACTATATGCTAACCTACTTGGGGGTGGGCTATATACCTACGTACCTAATAGTGGTCTTTATACCTGTATAATGGGGTTCAACCTACCTACTTGGGATCTACCCACCTAATTTGGGGTTGTTCCTGTCTACTATATATGGACACAAAATAAGACAAACTGAGTGCAAAAATGGGAACCCAATAGCTATCTAGGTTCACTTTCACTGTTTTGGGGTTCTTTTCCTTTTTTGGGACCAAAGGGACCCTTGTTGTCACTTGGTGTGCTATGGATGAGGAATTTGTACAGAGGGCGACACAGATAGGGAGGTGCTGGAAAAGTGAAGAATATAAGATGTTTGTGTGGTAGATTCTGTAGAGACAAGTAATGGTGGTCTGGATCAAATGGAGAAGAAAAAAGAAAGTGATCAATTCTATTCAGAGAAAATGTCACCTGTAAGTCACTGCATTTTTGTGTTTATTTTCCTTTTGTATTCGATCAGTGCTGTATTCACTATCATGTTTTGGGAACCTAAACTAGTATCTGACCACTATGTGGTCACTTTATGACGGTATTGTAGGTTATATTGGTGCATGCATAGTGCAAAGTACACTTGTCCCTGATTGTAAAAGTTGATACACACCTATTCCTGACCCTTTGATTAGGGAATTCAATGATGGTGTTGTTTACTTTGAAAGTGGTGAGGTGTGTGACCAATGCAAAATTTGAAGGTAAATGCATGTGTGTAGTATACAGGAGTTGATGGCATGGTATACTACACATTAGTTTTTCCCTCCTCGCCATCCTAGAGCCATAACTTTTTTATTTTTTCACCTACTTAGGCATATAAGGGCTTTTATTTTGCGGGACAAGATGTACTTTCTAATGGTGTTATTCACTGTACTGTAGAATATATTGGGAAACCGCAAATAAATTCCAAGTGGGACAAATTGTAAAAAAAAAAAAGTATTTTCGCCATGTTTGCGGGTGTTTTGCTTTTACACTGTTCACTCTCCGGTAAATGTAATGTGTTATCTGTATTCTACAGGTTGATATGCATCCAGCAATACCAAACATGTAGGGTTTCTGTTATGTTTTGGTACTATAAAAAATAAATTCGAAACATTTTCTATTTTTGAAATTTGCGCCGCCGCGCCATTTTGTGCGACCAATAACTTTTTTGTACGTCAGTGAGGGTGCATTTTTTGTGGGCTGAAGTGTACTTTTGATTGCTAGCAGTTTGGAATGCATGCGACTTTTTTGATCACTTTTATTCCAATTTTTAAGTGACGTAAAATGACCAATAAACGCAATTTTGCGGTTTGGAAATTTTTTTCTTCTACGGTGTTCATCATACGGGATAAATGATGTTATATTTTCATAGATCTGACTTTTTCGGATGCGGCGATACCAAATATGTGTAAGTTTTTTATTATTTTATTGTTTCTATTTGTAAAATGGGGAAAGGGGGGTGATTTGAACTTTTAATGCTTGTTTTTTTTGTACTTTTAAAACTTTTTTTTTTTTTTAAATTGAGTCCCCCTATGGTGCTTGATCACTACAGTCTAATGCATTGCATAGACAATGCATTAGACTGTACAAAGATGGCGGTTTCCCCACTTCCTGCCTGCGGCCGGAAGTGGGGCAAGCGAGGACATGTCAGCAGTGGGAGCTGTCATATCCAGGCACCGCTCTTTATTCATTTAGACGTCGCGGCCATCTTTGTCTCGTACACCACCATCATAAAATGCAGGCAGTCGAGAGAGAGACCACCAGAAGAGTGTGCCCTGGGAGAACAACTACCACCATCATACATCCATTCGGACCCCTCTTCACTGGTGCCAGGTACTGGGAGAGCACGAGGGGTGCAAGTAAGCGAGGTTCTAGCCGCCGTGACCAGGACCGGGTCCCAGGGCCCCACGGCCACCGTTAATGCCTCCCTCCCCTTGCCCCCTCTCTGCCCACTGGTTCACCACATGTGGACTGGTGGGGGTTTTGTAGCAGGACTGATATTTAGTCCCAGCCAACTTTGGCATGATCTTTACTGAAGTGTGTTTTGAGAATGATCCTTACTAAAGACATGTAACCTCGCCAGGGTAGGCCATTGTGATCTGCAGCAATGTTATCACTGTAGACTAGAAACTATTGCACACTGGTAACATGTCATCCACTGGTTTTGGTTTAACTGGCACAATTGACTAGAACTTTTTGTGCAATATAAACAATTTGAATCATAGACCTTGTGTTGCTTGGTTTATATGTTTTAATTTTCAGTAAAATACAAGTAACTACTACTTGATCATAGGTGACTGAAGTCATATATTCTTTGTTTCAGCTTCTATTTCTTCCAGCATGTTTATATTCTTGAATAGGAGTTTAGTTTGTTGTTCTTTTAACAGCATCATCTTCTTTTTATAAAAGTGGTAAAACCTAATGGAAAGCTATTGATTAATATTTCTGTTCAGTAATTAAATGTAGATATATATATATATATATATATATATATATTATATATATATATATATTAGAGCAATATACTGTATCACAGACCCTCGATAAGAGCGCTAGAAAGCAGAATGTCATTACCTTGTTATTCCCTTGTTCTTAAATTTGAGTTGGGGCCTTCAACTTTGACCCTAAGACCGTGCCTAAGCAGAGCGCAGTGTATTACTTTTGACTGGAGTATTCCTTTAAAACTGAGCACAGTATATTTTATACAATTATATATATTTTTTGGGGGGATTATTAGAAATTAGTCCCATTAGCTGACCACAAGTATAATTAATGATCATCATTGAAGATCTGACCAATGGTTCTTAAGTGTATGGTAATAAAAACAATCACTTCTGATCAATGGAAATCTGCTCCTATGGTTAGGACTCTAAGTACTCCTGTTTCAAATTTTTTATGATTGTTGCACTAACTGTTATCAACCAAGAAAGTTTACACACATGGACAGTATTGTTGGTACCCTTCCGTTAAAGAAAGAAAAGCCAACAATGGTTACTAAAATAACTCGAAACTTTCAAAAGTAATAATAAATTTAAAGTTACTGAAAATCTACTAATTAAAAGCAGACATGTTTGAATTGTTGTTCAATTGAAAAATGAAAGCAAAAAAATTAATGAAAGTGGCATGGACAAAAATGAAAATAGTTTGATGATAGGGACATGTTAAACTAAGAATTGTCCTTTAATCAGCATAACAGGTGTCTTCAAACTTATAATCAGTCAGTCTACCTATTTGAAGCGTGAGATGTTGCCACTGTGCTTTTTGGTATCATGGTATGTATTACACCAAACATGAACCAAAGGAAGCTAAGGAGAGAGCTCTCTTAGGAGATAAGAAGGAAATTTCTAAACATGTTAAAGGTAAAGACTATATGACCATCTTCAAACAGCTTGATATTTCTGCTACTATAGTTGCGCATATTATTCAGAAGTTTAAGGTCTATGGGATTGTAGCCAACCTTCCAGGACGTGGACAAAGAGGGAAAATCGACAAACTGAAGAGATGGATAATAGAAATGGTTACCAAAGAGCCAAGAACAACTTCCAAAGAAATTAGAGGTGAATTCCAAGATCAAGGTATATCAGAAAGGATAAAAGCAAAGCAATGGACTATTTTGTAGTGGCCTTCTATGAGGCCTGACCTAATTCTGTGGAAGGAGCTGAAACATGCAGTCTGGAGAAGGCATCCTTCACGCCTGAGACAGCTGTAGCAGCTTGCTCACGAGGAGTGGGTCAAAATGTCTGTGGACAGGTGCAGAAGTCTTACTGAGAGTGATTGCCTCAAAGGGTTGTACAACAAAATATTAAGTGAAAGTTCTATCATTTATGTTCAGGCCAGTTTCAATAGTTTATTTGTTTAAGCTTTTGGTTGAGCTACAATTTTAAAATCATTATTTGATTTTCAGCAAATTTTAATTTATTATTTTTTATCTGTTTCAAGTTATTTCAGTGACCATTGTAGGTTTTCGATTCTATAACGGAAGGGTATTAACAATTTTATATATGTGTGTAAATAAAGGGGTTTTCTCACTACAGAGATTAGCTTACCACATGTAGGGAATGCTAAATCAAAACATTTACCTAATACATTCCTCTTTTGATTTTTCCCTTGTCAGGAGATAAGAGATTTTATCTGCTCTGAGTGTACACAGGTTTCTCTGGTTGCTGTCTTGTTCTGTCCTCCTCTCTCTGCTTTTTGTCTTATTTGAGAGCAGAGAGTGACATCATCAGAACAGACAGTGGCTCAAGAACAGAGTGCATTATCTCTAACAAACAAATTAGATTAATTACTTTTGATTGTTTACTTTGAGCTCTATGGCCTTCTGAACTATAGATTAAATCTCCTGCAGTCTTGTCACTGCAATTAGAAGAGCTGGAATTACAGAGCTGAAATGCTAATCACTGCTATAGAACTACTCACAGCCTAACCAGGAAGTGTGAGTCTGGAGCTGGCTGTAAAACTGTATGATGAGAAAACCCCTTTGACTACTATCTCAGAAAATGCATGCAACATTTCACACAACATAAACAATTTTATATATTATTTTATTAAGAACAATTTTGCATGGCAAATATCTCATTGTGCAACCCATTGTACAACCAATTGTTCTATGGTGGTAGAATCTTGACATCTTTGCCAGCTTGACAGATGTAGAGCCCTTCAATTTGTCACTTAAAGTATCATTCCATAGAATATTGTAGGCCAATACATTAAAAAAAACAAAAAACAGTTTAAAACATTATGGGTTTAAAAACCAACTTACACTATTAAGAAGGCCAATACCATGGCAAACTCTAGAGCTAGAACAAGAAAAACAGAGAGTTCTTTTTTTTCTTCTGTAATAGCGTCTTCCTCTATGAGAAATACAAGATGAACACAAAAAAATATTTAATTCATACAAACCAATTTTTTATCACTTAACCCCTGTAGGGCATAGCCTATTTTTTGGCATTTAGACTTCAAGAATTTAGTACATTCAAGGTTTTCATTTTTCCATTGACATAGCAGTATGAGGAGTTGTTTTTTGCAGGATGCCCACATGTCTGGGTTTTTGTAACTTACTGATTATTTTTTAACTCTTTTCTGGTGGGAATGGAAAGAGATACAGAAATGCTGTAGATTTTTTTGCGCTTTAAATTTTGCATTCATGCTACAACATAAATAATATGCTAACATTATTCGGTGGGTCGTTAGACTATGTTCACATGGCATCTTTCAGACCATATTTCATGGCATACTTACGCTGCAATACGCACCGAAATATGGCCTGTGACTACAGTAATTCATAGCTCTTCTAGAGAGCTATGAATTACCTCCATACTAGAGGTTAATGCTGCCACCTCCCCTCCCTGCAATTTAAGGCCTCGGTCCAGGCTTATTTTGCCGCGGATTGGCGCCGTACTGCGCGCTGGATTTGCGCTTCAGTACGGCGCCAATCCGTCGGAGTCATTACGGTAATCCACTGCTCTCATAGAGAACAGTGGATTCCGTCGCTCCTCCCCGCTCGGCAAATCCGCCACAGGGGGAGAAAGTGACATGCATATTATTTACGGCGCGTACGCGCCGTAAACACTGCATTGTCTATGGGGCCGGGGAGCGGCACCCCCGCCGCGCTCCGGCCCCGCCCCCGTCCCGCCCCTTATTCATGGCGGATTTGTGAGCGCACAAATCCATTGGGAATAAGCCGTGTGAACACGGCCTAATAGTACACACTGGCCAGCTGGTGTAACCTGGTGTCTTGTAGCGCGCAAAGGTACGCCTTGTGAACATACCCTTACACTTATCGTGATACCAAATAAGTATTTTTTATGTTTTACTACCTTTGCTTTATAAAATATTAGTTCATGGAAATAGAAAGGTTAATATCTCCACATTTCAAAGTCATGATTTTTTTTTATTTTTTAAATCATTCCTGCTGTATGTGGGCTTGCTTTTTACATGATACATCATATACTTGATGTACATATAAATTGAAGAATTTTTATATATTCTGAAAATTCATTTTCTACTTCTTTTAAACAGTTAACTATGTGGTTTAACTGTCTTAAATTGTGATTATTAAAACTTGCTTTTTATCACTGCTATATGTCAAAGTGTTATTGTCTGCCAGTAACAAACAGGCCATGCTTTTGGCATAGCAATTGGCAGTCCAGGAAGCAGTTGTTAAGCCCCATGGCATGTTTGGGAGCTGTAGACACAAAACAATATAATTTATTCAATTAAGACCATTTAAATTTCTTGAAATACACCTCAGCCTCCTCACAGACCTGAGTTTCATATACTCCAAAAACATAAGGTTAATTGTCTTCATATCAAATGGGCAGTAGTGTGTGCATGGAACAAAGAAATGGATAAAAATGTTTCTTAATGGTTCACTAGACAAAACACAGTGAACTCTCATCATTCCTTCCTGGACCATTGTAACTTGAAACCACATTCAACATACAACATCACCGACACTGCTCACCTGTAGCATGTGTGAGTGGCTAGAAGATACAGCTAATAAGCATGGTAATTTTTCTTACTGACATGTATGTACTTTGGTGCCCAGGCGCCATTTGTTTGTGCATATTAGTAGCATAGAATGCGCCTGAATCTATGAACCTGTTCTACTTCGGGTCATAGATTTAGCGCTTTCTAGCTACTAAGTGACACTTCTGGCTCAGGTAAACCACTTTTAAAGTGCTCTACCTGTTCCAGCAGTAATGCACCTGGAATTGCTGATCAAAAGTCATTGATATGTAGCTTCATACGGTTGAAACACGATACGCCTCCAGCGCGCCCACCCCCCCATTTTAGGCGCAAACAAAGTGCCACGGGCCCCTTAGAATGTGCCTAATTTTGGAGTGCGCCTGATTAAAAATAGAGCGAACAGGGCTCGTACATACATGTCGCCCTAACTGTCTAGTGGTGCCGTAAAGGGGTTGTCCACCTCCTTTTTATTATTATTTAATTAGCATTTTTGAACATTAAAAAAATTATAATCGCCACTTTCCTCCCCTTTATTCCAGCGAAGTAATTAAGTCATACTTTTGGAAGTGGCCTAGAGGGAAAGTTTTAATTAGAGCTTGCCACCCTGATGATTTGAGTGAGCCACACCCCCCTGTTTTACATGACACGCCATCTTTTGCCCAAAGCCACACCACCCCCTTTCACATCTGTGTAACAGCTTTGAAGGAAAGCTGATAAGGGAATGTAGTATCCTTCAGTTTTACTGGACATTGGGATCTTCTAACCAGCATCCAAGCTGGGTAACACTACATTAATCAGCTTTCCTTCAGAGCCCAGTTACAATGCGGTCCCTATGCACCAAGTAATGTAAGGTCAGAGTCTCATGATGCTTAACCCTGGCACCACCACTATTTACAGAGCAACCCACAGCAGGTAACAATATGAGATGTATAAAGTGGTTTAGCTGCCATATAGCTTTAGGCTAAAACCAACCAAACATAGTCAACTTGTGACTATGTTTGACACCTTTTCAGCCGTATATGCTGCACTAGTGTATATAGTGCAGAATTTAGTACTGTAATTCTGTCCCACAAATATGTGAAAAAAGGCCAATTTTAATCTATAGCTACACTGTGGCTATGCCAGTGTATGTCTGATTACTTTTTAGCATGTACTCAGGCTCATCCACCGCATTGCAATTATTTTATTTATAGGATCACGTTTTATATGTCACAATTAACGTATTTTCTGCTGATGAAGTTACGTCAGAACTTTTTATTTGCAGGAAAATTGATGTTTTCTTTGGTACCATTTTTGGGTACATAGAGAATGTTTCATGGCTTTTATTCCTTCTTGTGAGGCTGAAAAAACAACAAAATGCAATTCTGGCATGGTTTTTAAATTGTATTTCTTTGCAGCATTTATTGTATGAATTGGATAGTAAAAAGACACATATGCATGTTTTTCTCACTATTTGACATGAAATCAGAATAAACCTTACCTGTTTTAGGGCAATTAGGAACCAAAATTATTTTTATTTGCCAAATGGCAGAATAATGAGAGAGAATGTTTTAAGGCATTTTTATTACTTTCTGCAAAGTCAAAAGTTTACATACATTAGGATTACTATGCCTTTAAATAAGTTGGGACAGCCCATATGATGATGTCATGTCTTTGGAAGCTTCTGATAGATTTATTGACAACATCTGAGTTAATTTGAGACACACCTGTGGATGTTTTTAAGCACACCAGAAACACACTGCTTCTGTGCGTAACATCATGGGAAAGTCTAAAGAAATCAGCCAAGATACCAGGAAAAGAATTGTGGACTTGCACAAGTCTGGATCATCCTTGGGTGCAATTTCCAGATACCTGAAGGTGCCTTGTTCATCTGTAGAAACAATTATACACAAGTACAAACAAGATGGGAATGTTCAGCCATCATACCGCTCAGGAAGGAGATGAGTTCTGTGTCTCAGAGATGAACATGCTTCGGTCCAACATGTGCATATCAAATCAAGAACAAAAGCAAAAGACCTTGTGAAGATGCTGGCGGAAGCTGGTAACACTGTGTCATTATCCACCGTGAAGCGAGTACTGTATTAACATGGGCTGAAAGGCCACTCTGACAGCAAGAAGCAATTACTACAAAAGAAACATATAAAAGCCAAATTAATGTTAGCAAATGCACACAGGAACAATGATCTACATTTTTGGAGACATGTCCTGTGGATATAATGATCATTTGGTACGTTTAGAGAAAAAAGGGAAAAGCTTGGAAGCCTAAGAACACCTTCCCGACTGTGAAACTTGTTGTGTGGTTGTTTTCCTGCAGGAGGGACTGGTGCACGTCACAAAATAGATGCATCATGAAGAAAGAAGATTCTGTGACAATACTAAAGCTACATCTCAAGACATCAGCCAGGAAGTTAAAGCTTGGGTGGAAATGGGTCTTCCAAATGGACAATAACCCAAAGCATTCTGCCAAACTGGTTACAATGTGGCTTAAGAATAACCAAGTCAATGTTTTTGGAGTGGCCATCGCAAAGCCCTGATCTCAATCCTATTGAAAATTTATTGGCATAGCTGAAAAGGCAGGTGCGAGCAAGACGACCTACAAATATGGCTCAGTTACACCAGCTCTGTCAGGAGGAATGGGCCAAATACTACCTATTGTGAGAAGCTTGTGGAAGGTTATCCAAAACGTTTGACCCAAGTCATACAGTTTAAGAGCAATGCTAGAAAATACTGATGAAATGTATGTAAACTTTTGCAAAAATTTGTAAAAATGCCTTAAACATTTTTCTCTCTCATAATTCTGGCATTTGACAAATATAAATAATTTTGGTAAAACTAAGGTTTATTCTGATTTCATGACAGATAGTGAGAAAAACATGCCTATGTATATTTTTCTATAGTGTATGTAAACTTGTGGTTTCAACTGTATCTTTAATAGTTTGTAGAACTTTAGTCATTTTGTTCCTTTAGCCAGCTCATTTGTATGGAAACAATAATGATCTATTCCTAAAAAAAATCTCTTTAAAAGTCCCTGTTGAGCTTACTATAAGAGAATGAGCATTACCTCCACATACAGATCCTTTATAGCACTGAGCTCTGATTCGAAGACATGACCAACTGTCAAGAGCTGGTCCCTCGGTCACAGCTAGAAACACAGTTACATTTTACATTCACATATTAACAAGCGATATTAACATTTATTCTTCTGTTTTTTCAGGAGGCCACAGGATTTTGACAACTGTTTATTTTCTACAATCTCATTGTTTTTAATGGGAAACACAGATGCTGAAACATAGATCTGACTATTTTTCTATTTGTACTAGTGGACCTCAAAGATCAATCTTGTCTGCAATCTTTCTCATATATTGAATGATAAACTAGCCAGTATCATCTGTAAGGTGACATTTATTTTTCACTAAAGTGTACACTTTACTATATTTCCATTTCATAAATTGCGAGTTTTGTATATTAATGGGAACATGTGTTTTCTAATTTTTATACATAAAGTTTATTAGGAATTTATTTTGATGTTAATCCCAGGGCCGTTCGTAGGGGGTGCCGCCCGAGGGGGTGCCGCCCGCCTCGCCCGCCCGGAGATTGGCCCGTGGCTCTGCGCGGCCCTTTTTTATAACAGCCGCGCAGAGTCACTCAGCAGCTGCACGCACTCGCTGTGCAGCTGCTGGTACAGGGAGGAGGCGGGACGGATCGTTCCCGTCCTGCCTCCTCCCCTGTATCAGCGTCGCAGGGGGAGCACGGCTTTCACCACGCCCCCTGCTGGGATCTGCTCGGTTGGTAGCTCTGCCGCTGAGGAGATCTCTGGGAGCTGCGTGACAGCGTAAGTGGCGTGGTGACACCATGCCACTTACACTGCTCAGCAGCTCCCAGAGCTGGACACGGGGACCGTGGTAAGGTGAGTAATTTTTTGTATTTTATATATTTATGGCTACAGGGGCATCTGCTGGCTACAGGGAGGCATCTACTGGCCACAAGGTGGGAATCTACTGGCTATAGAGGGGCATATACGGGCAACAGGCAGGCATCTTCTGGCGACAGGGGGCATCTTCTGGCTACAAGGGGCATCTTCTGGCTACAAGGTGGGGAATCTACTGGCTACAGCGGCATCTACTGGCTACAGAGGGACATTTACTGGCTACAGAGGGGCATCTACTGGCTACAGGGGCATCTACTGGCTACAGGGGCATCTACTGGCTACAGGGGGCATCTACTGGCTACAGGGGGCATCTACTGGCTACAGAGGGGCATCTACTGGCTACAGGGGCATCTACTGGCTACAGAGGGGCATCTACTGGCTACAGGGGGCATCTACTGGCTACAGGGGGGCATCTACTGGCTACAGGTGGGCATCTACTGGCTACAGGGGGAATCTACTGGCTACAGGGGGAATCTACTGGCTACAGGTGGGCATCTACTGGCTTCAGTGGGAAATTTACTGGCTACAGGGGGGCATCTACTGGCTACAGAGGGCATCTACTGGCTACAAGGGGGGCATCTACTGGCTACAAGGGGGGCATCTACTGGCTACAAGGGGGGGCATCTACTGGCTACAAGGGGGCATCTACTGGCTACAAGGGGGCATCTACTGGCTACAAGAGGGCATCTACTGGCTACAGGGGGCATCTGCTGGCTACAGAGGGGCAACTACTGGCTACAGAGGGGCATCTACTGGCTACAGGGGGCATCTACTGGTACAGGGCATCTAGTGCTGATAAAGTGAGAAGTCTAAGATGTTTGTTTTGTATATTCTACAGTGAAGAGTCGAGGCCGGGAAAAGATGTAATGGCGGCCTGGGACAGATGGAGAAGAAGAAGAAGAAGAGAAAGAGAACAACTCTTCAGAGACGTCTCCTGTAAGTCCCTGGATGTAACTTTACTGTAATCATTTATATGTCTGCAGAGCCTGTGTACAGCTGGTATCCATCACTGTGTTGTCACTGTATTGCCGGTAATATTAGTTGTAGTATAATGGTTTGCATTCCGTAATGGTCAGTTTGTATTATTCGGTCACTATGTGCTGGTGATATGTGGTCATGGTGTGACAGTATTATTCGGTCACTATGTGGTCACGGTGTCGCAGTATTCGGTCACTATGTGCTGGTGATATGTGGTCATGGTGTGACAGTATTATTCGGTAACTATGTGGTCACGGTGTTGCAGTATTCGGTCACTATGTGCTGGTGATATGAGGTCTTAGTAGGACATTGGTACTATTAGCCTGGGATTCTGGTTGGTGTAGCGGTGTTATTTGGTAACTGTATGACTATTATTTAGTAGTTTTATACGTAGCACATTGTGGTAAAGCTTGTTGTATATTTTAGATTTGGTTGATGGTGATGCCTTGTGTTTCATTGTGGCGCATTATGTTACGTGGGGGGGGGGGGATTCTTCACCTCGCCCGAGTGAAATTTAGCCTAGGAACAGCCCTGGTTAATCCATTGAGGGAGTGGCCTATTGTGGCTTGTTTCTTGCACTACTACTACTACTACTACTGCAGAGGACTTGAACATGTAATCCTGTGACCAATAGATTACCTTACTACAGTATATTAGGTCTGTGTCAGTTACATTACCATTGTCATCTACAGTTGGAGCCCTCTATATACATTTGTGAAATCAATTATGTGCTGTGATCATTACTGACTGACACGGAAGGGGTTAAACACCCCTGATGCGAGTTCTCTCTAGTTGTGGTTATTGTAGCTGGAAATGTTATGTTATAGCTGAGACCCACGGATGATGGAAATACCCAGTGCGTGTTTCATGTAAATGTAACAAATACAGATTTTAAAACCCTGGAGAACCCTCTTAGTCGGATATGTAAGACTTTTTAGGACTTTCTCTACTAAATAATATAGTGTTTTCTATAATATGTAGACACTTGAGAGTTCCATGTTTTAAAAATAATCAAATTTGGCTTCTGAATCTAAATATTTAGAAACCAAATTATATTTTTGGGTCACAGTTGGGACAATTGGCATCTGGACTCCTTCTTTTCACTTTGCTGCAATTTTGTTGTTTGCTATGGGCAACACTAACATTTCTTGTTGAAAGAGATTATGCCCATAGGGGCACAGTAACTTTTTTCTTATACTGCAGTATGCGATTACTGTAGTTAATCCTGGTTGCATCTAAATCTGTCCTGACAAATACTGTGGGTATATTCATGTCACTATGCAAGCATGTCAGAAATGAAACTCCACACAGAAACAAAAAGAAAAGATGGTTACTTACAGCAATCCTCAGAACAAGCTGTAAGAGAACACATTTAACATTTCAATTTCCACATATACCACAATAGGTCAAATCTGAAAAACAATCACCTGGAAGACATTACAGAGAAGATCTACACAGGTTGGACAAAATAACTAGAACATCCCTATTTTCACAAGTCAAGTTAAATTCATTCTTGCACACTTAGCATCACCAGAAACGCCTCTTTTTTCTCACGTAGCTGATATCATTGTTAATAAACTCTATTTCTTGTGCTTTTCTAAAAATCTGTTTGTCTGTCACCCAGTCACAGAGTTTCAGTGGGGAATAGTTGTTGGTGCACGCATGGAAGGACGTCTGCTTTTTTATTTGACAGGTTTCCCCTCTGGACTACATTGGACTTGTTGGGCTACATTGGACCAGCATTCAATCCATTTCTTAAACCCTTTACCAACATATGTGACATATCAGTACTTCATCATGCTGGTAAGACTAAGTCTGCCGCGTAAGCTGCGGGTGCTGGCTGTGAATTACAGCTGACAGCCACTGCTAACAGCAAGAATCAGAGCTCGCTCCAGTGCCTGAAAAAACAAGCCCTCATATGTCTATCTAGGTGGAAAATTAAAAAACAGTTATGGCTTTTGGAAGGAGCGGAGGAAAAAAATCAAGAGTCAGGATGGCGGTTCCTTTACTTCCTGCCTGGGATAGGAAATATTAGAAACCTTAACATGGTGGCTATGGAAGCCTTCACTGGGCTTCCAGCTGAAATGGTGAGTGATCAACATTGCTCACCACTTTGTGAAATAATATATATTGCCTCTATTAAGTCATATATTTGCTTGGACATGTTTGATTTGGTTGATCACATCATGGAATTGCATCATTTGGCATTTTAGATGATTAACTACCATCTGATCTGGTGTATTTTAGGTACAGTATTAATCACGCTCCACTTTATTTGGTCTGCTGTTTGTATGGTATCATATATTGACCATATACTCCCTGATGAACTTGTGATATCAAGAGTGGAAAAAAGTGGAGTAAGGAGTGAAGTGGAGTAAATTGAATTAAACTATTTTGATAGTTGGAGATCAATTTGGTATTTCAAGTGTGTCAGTGTGATTTCTCATCAACTCCTTTTTGTAATAAGCTATTACAATAAAAGTTCAGTTTTACATTTTGAGAGGGGACTCCCTTTTCTGTGAACCAATAATAATTTTTTTGTGTCACTGGTTATATGTGTGGTAAGGTACTTGCACCTCTAGTAACTGTAAGGCTATAATTGAGAGGTACTTGTAAATGTTTGTGGTCCGGGGAGGGGGATGTCAGGAAAGGGCCCCTATTCAAACTTTTGCTATTGGGCCTAGCCTTCTGTAGTTATTCCCTTGCCTGCATTATAAAGTTTTCTTTAGCTTTATCATTCAATAGGCATCATCTTTAATCTTTCAGTTTGTCATAGAAACACACAGAAACACACACACACACACTCTTAGGCGAGCTCCTCAGGTTGTCGCAGCCTCAGTAATGTCTAATGTGTGTGTACAGGTAGCCTCCCTCTCTCCCTATCTCACGCAGTCTCTGTGCTCAGTACAATACAACTGTCAACACCAACAACTTTCATGTCTTTGTCTCAAATTGTGTGCCTAGTGTCTGAATAGCTACAATAGACAGGTATAGGTAAAAAAGAGGCATTTGGCAAGTATAGAAAGCAATGCATATTACTTTAATAAGATAGAATTTTAAAATAAAGTTTATCATCTTT
Organism: Phyllomedusa bahiana; assembly: GCA_025379985.1. Classification (NCBI taxonomy): domain Eukaryota; kingdom Metazoa; phylum Chordata; class Amphibia; order Anura; family Hylidae; genus Phyllomedusa; species Phyllomedusa bahiana. The sequence continues at coordinate 9,932 of JAODAL010026347.1, read as the reverse complement.
GCATATGCTGTTGATTTATGGGAAAAAATAAACGTAATAGATATCTCTGATTGATGTAATGTTTTCCAGTTTTTGACTGGAATAAAGACCTCACAATCTTTTGTGGTTTTCTACACTATCCCATATAATGTCTTTACTCTATAGCTGGTGCTTGGGTGGAGGAAACATGATGAATTTCGATAATATGTCTTTGAATACAATGAACTCATGATGCCAGCGTGGAAAGAGCACCACTTATTTTTGTTATTGTGAAGCAGGAAAGAAACATAGAAAATGGTTTACAAATGGTTAATTTATGTCTAGACAGAAAAATGATCAGACAATTAGGAATGAGGGGAGAGCAAGGCAAGAAGAATGGAAAACAACCATTGAAATCAGATTTTTAAGCTCTTTGTTCAATGCTTGTAATTAAAAAGATCATATCACTTTATAACAGTAAGGTTTTCATTTTCGTATTTTACCTAAATCAGCATACTCTGACAAATACATTCCCATTTGCCAAGTTACATCCTCCTTTATTTTTACAATATCTTTCATGAAACTTTCTTCCCCTAAAGATAAAAAAAAAAAAAAGAGAAATTTTTTTTTTGTAACATTTTGCTAACCAAACTATTAAATTACTTTTACTGGTGGGTTAAAATTACAGTATGACTCAGGAGACAACAACTGATTCTTTAAAGAAAAGGTCAAATGGGTGTGGTATAGTAAACCCAAGATTTGCAGTTTATCAATCTCTACATGTTGGTGAGAATAGCAAGAGGCCTAGTGGTAACAGCCTCCAAGTAAAAGATAATGCAGTAAACATTTCTTTGTGTTGCATCTGAGGAACACTTTACTTGTACATGGTATGGGGGGCTTTCCGGCTACAAGGAACATAAGTTTATAAGTTCAATATGTGACGGTTGTCAGCACAAACAGTAGCAATTCTCATTAAGTTCTCATGAGTCTCAAACTCTTGTCCCCTGCACCAGGGCACAATGTTACACAGTCTCTGCACCTGCACTAGCATACTCATTCTCGATGCACAAGGAGTCCTCTGGGATAGTCTCTTTCCTGCTGCTCTCATATTCTGGTGTTCTGTGCTAGGATCTCTCACTCCTGTGTTTTAATGATAGGCAAACTTCTTTGTTGCAGCCCTATTTCTCCCCTCTATCACAGAAGCCATCTGTCTCAGAGTAGTTAATAGGAATTGCATGGCATCGATTCTGTCCACAGACTAGTCAGTATTCTCAAAGGTCAGAGCTAACAGTCTTCTCCACAACACCGTTTACTCTTCATTTGTGTCTTGCACCCCAGCACCACACTTGGATGGCCGTTTCTTATGCTGCGGTGCCAGTAGCTGCTCATCACACAGTGCTCAGACTTTTGTCACTTGCCTAGCACAACACACAATCACCACTATTTTTAGGACTCCCATTAACAGCCCCGCCTGACTTCTTAAAAGCGACATGGCGCACAAAGGCAGACATTGTTGTCAACATATTAAAGTGGTTGTCCACATCCTTTTATTTTTTTCTCATTCAGCTCATTATATTGTTAGGACTATTTACTAAAATGACTGTTTAACTCATTTTAAGTTCATTACAATAATGTTTACAAAGCAGGAAGTGATGATGCGTACGGAAAGTCATCACTTCCTGCTTTATTAGGGGAGGAGGACGGCGGATTCTGTGATGAAATTAAATATAATTTGATCCAGCTCCATCACTGGATCTTGAGAGGTCAGGGGAAACAAATGCTCCCTCAGATAGGAAGTAAGTCTCAGCATGTGGTTCTGCTTCAAAAGGCCCTATCACCAATTTTCACAGGTTCCTCACAGACGCTTGGAGACCCGAGCAATGAGACTTGTAGTTAGAGAGAGGTGTGAAGTGATTCAAAGAAATGGAAAAGTCACAGCAGAGACGGGATTTCATAAAGAATTGTGTAATAACCGTACATCACAGACACACCATGACTTTATATTTTTAAATATGAAAGTGCCCCACACACATAGCTGTCACTCCCTCATTTGTAGGACCAACGGGTAGGGAGAAATGGGAAATGGGTACAAGGAACAGAGCAGCAAGCCAGTGTTTGGTACTCAGTCATAGCTTGGACCCATCTGGGTCTGATGATACCTATGCTGCTGCTCTGCACCAATTCCATGCTGAGTTGTGGTCCGTTTTGTGTTCGAAGCTACAAACAGCATGGCCCGGTAGAGTGTAGACTGTCCCAGGGGTGGGAGAGCGTGTAACAAGGGGTGTAATGTGGAATGTCCCAGTATAAAGTGAGGGCTCACTTGGGCCCAGTGTTGTCTCTTTTGGAAGAGGGGTATATGCACCAGCATCCCAGGAACATCCACCAGAAGGCCATGTTCACCCTCCATGTGTGCCCTGCACCAAGCTAACCTGAGGTAGCTAGACACCTCTTGCTGCTTCTTTTGTCTGTACCCATACCCGATCTGTATTTGCACCTCTGACTAGTATATGTATAGCTATATACCTATGTATGTATTGTTTGTCTAGTGTGCTCATAAGGCAATTACAATATATAAACTTTGATACGGAGCTGTTCCGTGCTCCTGATCAAACCGAACTCACATGTCCGTATTCTCTGTCTCTAATATATAGCTACCCAGGGCAGGTTCCTGGCCTGGTTATAAGTCTATAACGGATCAGGCTTATAACGAACGAGAAACTTGTGGCAGTCTACTGGGCTGGCAGAGTTCTGTTTCACCGGAGCGGGTAAACAGAACTTTCCCAGCCGTTCGGGGTTGTGGGCGACTGGGTTATCCTCTCACACTCCCTGGGACTTCCTGTGCCATGTGGACAGGGGTTAACTGTGAAACCATATCTGTCTACAAATCATGTGTAGCTCCTCAACAAAAAGAAAACAAAAAACAAAGCAATATATTTGGAAAACATCTTCATTTAGTGTTTCCTAAATGTTTAAAGCTAATTTTTGTAGTGAGACAACCCCTTTAACTCTTTTAGGCATGGAGCTAACTAGAGCTTCACAGGCTGCCACTGAAATCCTCGTCCATGAGGATATTACGGAGCTGGTGGGTGTTAGAGACTTTGCACTCCTCCACCTTCCATTAGAGGATGCTCCACAGATGCTCAATAGGGTGTAGGTCAGGAGACGTGCTTGGCCAGTCCAGCACATTTACCCTCATTTTCTCTAACAAGGCAGTGGTCATCTTGGAGAATGTTTGGGGGTCCTTATCATGTTGGAATACTGCTCTGCGGCCCAGTTTCTGAAGGGATCATGCTCTCCATTATATCACAGTACAGGTTGGCGTTCATAGTCCCCACAATGACCTGTAGCTCTCCACAACCGGCTCCACTTATGCAGCCCAAACCAGAACACCCCGACCACCTTATTTGACTAAAGGCAAGAAACACTTGTGTACACCTCACCTGATTGCTCCCACACACACTTGACACCATCTGAACCAAATAAGTTTATCTTGGTCTCATCAGGATATGGTTCCAGCAATCCATGTCTTTAGTTTGCTTGTCTTCAGCAAACTGTTTGCGGATTTTCTTGTGCATCATCTTTAGAAGAGGCTTCTTTCTGGGACGACAGACATGCAGACCAATTTGATGCAGTGTATGGGCTGACCCCTGCACTCCCCTTTAATCTATGCAGCAAAACCAGCAGCACTCACACGTCTATTTTGAAAAGACAATCTCTGGACGTGCACTCAACTTCTTTGGTCGACCATTGCGAGTTCTGTTCTGAGTGGAACCAGTCTTGTTAAACTGCTTTAGGGTCTTGGCCATCATACTGCAGCTTAGTTTCAGGGTGTTGGCAATCTTATTATAGACTTGGCCATCATTATGTAGAGTAACAATTCTTTTTTTCAGATCCTCAGATAGCTCTTTGCCATGAGATGCCATGTTTAACTTCCAGTGACCAGTATGAGAGTGTGTGAGAGCAGGGCCGTCTTAACAGCACTATGGGCCCCTGAGCAGAGAGGTATACTGCCCCCCCCCACTCCCCCCAAAAAAAAAACTACTCAAAGAAACAAATATAAACATTACCAGCTCAGGTCACCATTACATGACAGAGACCACAGCTCTAATCAAATATAGAAGTAAAATAACCCCTGACACCAGTTCAGTTGATCAGTTGTTCTCTGAATCGTTCTTTTTCCCTTTTCCTCATCTTCCGTCCAGACCGCCATGACGACTTGTCCCGCCGCAGCTCGTCCCTGCAGAATGTAACACACAAACATCTTAGAATCCTCACTTTATCAGCACTTCGCTACCGATTCCCACCTCTGTTATGGGCGCCCCACATCTAGTAAGTAGGTAGTAATGCTGCCCACCATTAAGTAGGTAGGTATACAGGCCCACTGTAGGTAAATATGCTGCCCCCTGCAGGTAGGTTTATAGCCCCCCCTGTAGATTGTAGGCCTCCCCTGTAATATCTCCCCCATAGATTGTAGGGTCCTCCTGTATTATCCCCTCATAGATAGGGCCAGTAATTAGGGCAGGCAGGACCGGTATATAGCTAGGCAGGACCGGTATATGGGCAGGCAGGGCAGTATATAGGTGGGCAGGGCAGTATATTGGTGGCAGGAGGCAGGGCAGTATATAGGTGGCAGGCAGGGCAGTATATAGCCAGGCAGGGGCAGTATATGGGCGGCAGGCAGGGCAGTATATAGGTGGCAGGCAGGGCAGTATATGGGCAGGCAGGGCAGTATATAGGTGGCAGGCAGGGGCAGTATATAGGTGGCAGGCAGGGCAGTATATAGGTGGCAGGCAGGGCAGTATATAGGTGGCAGGCAGGGCAGTATATGGGCAGGTAGGGCAGTATATAGGTGGTAGGCAGGGGCAGTATATGGGCAGGCAGGGCAGTATATAGGTGGCAGGCAGGGCAGTATATAGGTGGCAGGCAGGGCAGTATATGGGCAGGCAGGGCAGTATATAGGGGGCAGGTAGGGCAGTATATAGGTGGCAGGCAGGGCAGTATATGGGCAGGTAGGGCAGTATATAGGTGGCAGGCAGGGCAGTATATAGGTGGCAGGCAGGGCAGTATATGGGCAGGCAGGGCAGTATATAGGTGGCAGGCAGGGCAGTATATAGGTGGCAGGCAGGGCAGTATATGGGCAGGTAGGGCAGTATATAGGTGGCAGGCAGGGCAGTATATAGGTGGCAGGCAGGGCAGTATATGGGCAGGCAGGGCAGTATATAGGTGGCAGGCAGGGCAGTATATGGGCAGGTAGGGCAGTATATAGGTGGCAGGCAGGGCAGTATATAGGTGGCAGGCAGGGCAGTATATGGGCAGGCAGGGCAGTAGTTTAAAAAAATAAAATACAAATCTTACTCACCTGATTTCTCTCCTCTTCTCCACGTCCGTCCGGAGCCAGTGGCCGCTCAGAGCAGACTGCAGGGCCGCGGAGAAGGTGCGCGATGACGTCATCACATAGCGCGCCTGCCCCGCAGCCTCCTGGGAGTTGAACAGCCGGGAGCAGAAGATCCCGGCTGTTCTGCCTAGGCCACTGCAGGCGGCGGCCGTGATGGCTGCATGGCTGGGTCTGTGACCCGGCCGTGCAGAGAGGAAGGAGGGGGGGGGACCAGCGCCACAGACCGGCGCCGGTACTCGGGGCCCGCCAGAGGGAAACCCCAGCCTCTCCCGGCGACGCTCCGGGCCGGCGCTGCGGCTGCGGCTGTCACTCCACCGGGCGGGGTAGGCGGCTGCCTGGGAGGGCCCCCTAATCGTGGGGCCCCCGGGCACTGGCCTACCTGGCCCAATGGAAAAGACAGCCCTGTGTGAGAGTGATAATACCAAATTTAAAATACCTGCTCCCCATTCACACCTGAGACCTTGTAACAGTAATGAGTCACATGACATCGGAGAGGGAAATTGGCAAATTGGGCAAAATTTGTCCATTTTCACTTGTGTTTCACTTTGTTGCCAGTGGTTTAGATATTGATAGCTGTGTGTTTAGTTATTTTGAGCACTATATTTAGTTAGTTATATTTAGTTTAGTTATATTGAGGGCACACCAAATTTACTTGATATGACTATTTTACATTGTATCAAATCTTCAGTGTTGTCCCATGAAAAGATATAATACAATATTTACAAAAAATGTGAGGGGTGTACTCATTTTTGTGAGATACTGTATATACTTCTTGGGGACATAGAAACCTAGCTACACAGCATGGGACATACATATACACCTACCTATATACTGGGGGACATATATACAGTTCAAGCAAAAGGGTAACAATGTTTTGAACTTTTGTCTCTCAGCCTCCATATCTCACTATCCACAACAGCTTTGAACATGAGGCTAACATCATCTTGGCTATCTTGTATCTCATACATCAATTTGATTTGCAACTAATTAGCATATGCTTAGTTATGCAGATTCTTGTCATGTAACTGCATTGTTACTATTTTGCTCCTAAAAATCAGAAGTTCAAATTTTATTATTTTGTTAGTATTTCGTAAATCCACCTTTGGTTTACAACTAGAGATGGGCGAATCGATTCTAACGAAGTGGAATTCGTTTAGAATTTCAGGAAAACTTCGATTCTGCACGAAGTCGAAGTTTGAGGTGATTCGCGGGAACGAAGCGTGTTTTTAATTGATAAAATGGCCGCAAGCACATGGCGTTACATGGGGCAAAAAACTCTGGGAGGAAGAAATGAACACCCTTAATGACATGTGCAGAGATGAAGCCAATAAGAGATCGGTGGGATTCTGTGACATCACCGCACTATATAAGTCCGGACGCCATGCTGGCTGCTCACACTGCTCTCGTTGTGCCGCTGGCGCAGCTTCTGCAGAGATCTCACACAAAAGAAATTTCTTTTTAACAGCGATTTGGGGGGAGGGTGGGGTGTCACTGCTTTTATTAGGGACTGCTCATCTTCCGTTATAATTTTGATTCAGTTTGTGAGGCATTGTAATTCAAGTCCAGGGTGGGTCTAATTCTGCCCCATGTACATTTTAATGCCATCTGGTCAGTTCTGGAGCACATTGAATATCCAAGGGTTAATTAAGCCTGTTTTTGCTTTTATATTCAGTAAAATACACGGCGTTTTTACACGCCACATACCAGTTAATTTTTTCCTGGTGATTTCTGTAGCGCAATTTATATCCAAGGGTTATTTAAGCCTGTTTGTGCTTTTATATTCAGTAAAATATATGGAGTTATTAAACGCCACATACGAGTAAATTTTGTTAAAAAAAAAAAATTGCTTTAATAGTAAAATAATAAAAAGATAATTTCTGGAGCGCAACTTATATTCAAGGGTTAATTAAGGGTGTTTGTGCTTTTATGTTTATTTAAATACACAGCGTTTTTACACGCCACATACCAGTTAATTTTTTCGTGGTGATTTCTGGAGCGCGATTTACATCAAAGGGTTACCCAAGCCTGTTAGTGGGTGCATTTGGAGTCAAACAGAGACAGAGAGATGGCAGGCTCTTCACATGCGAGTGGGAGTGGCAGAAACATTCCTGGAGCAGGCACAGGTCGCAGCACAGTAAGGGGACGTCGCAGCAGGGGTCCCTCAGTGAGGCCAGAACTGCCGGTGTCATCTAGCGGCCATGTGTTGACCAGCAACCCAAGGGTTCTTGATTGGTTGACTAGGTCATCCACTTCCTTCCAGATGAAATCTGACAAACCCAGCGAAGAGTCGGTGGGAACGTCAGACACAACCCTTAGTTGGCATGGCCGGGAGTGGGTCAGTGGCCCTCACCTGTCCTCAACCCGCCTCTGTCCCGTCCGGTTCCCTCAGCCAGAGATCTACTATGTGGTCTGGGCTCAGCGCCACTATACAGCGAGGATGAACAATTTGAGGACAGTCAGCAGCTACTTGGCAGCGAAGAAGTGGGGCCGACATCCCCTGCTTCTTGCAGTAGGCGGTAGAGTATGGATGTGGAGAGTGGCATGGGAGGTTATGTTGTGAGCGGTCAGCCTCTGCATTCCAAGACCGTTGAGGAGGACAGCAGTGAAGATCCAACAATAATCGATGATGATGTAGCTGACCGCACTTGTGAGCCGCTGAAGCAAGGGCTTCATCATCGTCAGGAGAAGAGGGCGTCAGCTTGCGCGTCAGTCAGCGGCGCAGCCAGCAAGTGGGTAGTGTGCCCGTGAGTCAACAGGATAGCAGCAGTGCGAGGTCGGGAGCCAAACGGCCACGGGGTAGAAAACCCGCTTCTCAGGTCCAAGAAAGTAGCAGCACAGGGCCTCAGCGAGGCAGCGGCGGTAGTAGTCACTCAGTGCGGAGCGTTGGCGGTAAAATCAGATACTCGGCTGTGTGGCAGTTTTTTGCTAAGACACCAGAGGAGCCGAACATAGGTATATGTAGAATCTGTGGGCAGAAAGTGAAGCATGGCCAGGGAGCTGACATTGGCACCACGGCCCTGCGTCAACACATGCAGCATCACCATCCGGTGGCCTGGGAGAAGCGTGGCTCAGATGTGGTGGTCCATCCTGCCGGTTCAGCAACAGCAGCAGCAGCACCCAATGGCACGCATACCATTGCAGCCAGTCAAGGCTCCACCACCTCTGCTGAAGGGAGCTGTTTGTCTTTGCCATCATCTCCCGGACCAGATGCTCCTGCGACTCGCTACTCATGGCGTCAGCAGTCGTTCAACGAGGTGATTGCAAAGAGACAACAGTATGCATCCAACCATCCTAAGGTGCAGAAGCTGACCGTGCTCCTGTCCAAATTCTTGGTATTGCATTCCCTCGCTTTCCAAATGGTGGACTCTGCACCGTTCAGAGAACTAAATGCCTGTGCCGAGCCGAGGTGGAGAGTTCCAAGCCATAATTTCTTTTCCAAAAAGGGAGTACCAGCCCTTCACAAATGAACAGAAGGTGGGCCAGTCCTTGAGCTTATCAGTTTGTTCCAAGGTGCACGGCAGTGCAGACATTTGGGGCTGTAACTACGGTCAGGGCAAGTACATGTTCTTTACGGCCCACTGGGTTAATGTGCTTCCTGCCCAGCCACACCAACTTGGACAGGAGACGCTGCTTTCTCCTCCACGTTGTCAAACTGCTGCTCCTGCGCCAATGTCCGCCTCCTCCTCCACCACCACCATCTCAGCCTCCACAAGTGCTGCTCCATCATACCACATGTGTATGGCACAGCGGTGTCACGCAGTCCTACACCTGGTTTGCCTCGGCAAACGAAGTCACACAGGGGAGGAACTGTTTCGCGTCATGCAGCAAGAACTCGATGTGTGGCTTTCTCCGCACCAACTGCAAATCGCAATCATGGTGACGGACAATGGGAAGAACATGGTGTCCATGCTGCACCGAGGAGGGATGGTCCATGCACCCTGCATGGCGGACGTGTTCAATCTGGTTGTGAAAAGGTTCCTGAAGTCTTCCACCGATCTTCAGAACATTCTGAATATGGCCAGGAAACTGTGTATGCACTTCATCCATTCCTACAAAGCCGGGCACACCCTTCTCGAGTTGCAGCAGCAGAACGGCCTCCCCCAACACACGCTGATATGCGATATTTCCACCCGTTAGAATTCCAGCCTGCACATGTTAGGCCGACTGTATGAACAGAGAAAGGCCATTAACGATTTTTTGATGATCCAGGCAGACAGGAGTACTCCCCTGTGTAACCAGTGGCAGCTCATGTGTGACACCTGCCATTTGCTGCGGCCATTTGAGGAGACGACGTTATTTGTCAGTCGCCAGGACTATGGGATGAATAACGTCATTCCACTGCTTCATGTCCTGGGACAGATGCTGAAAAATCTGTCTGGGCAGGGGACTAGAGACGTGGCGATGACATCTCATGGCCACATGAGTCCGGTGGGGGCTGAACTGGAGGAGGAGGAAGACAATGAAGCACAAGCATGTCTGGCGAAATCAGTGGTTTTTCTACCCAGGTGACAGGAGAGGAGGAGCAGGAGCGGGAGGAGGTAGATGGAGTTTAGGAAAACGGGCAAATGACCGGCACCAT
>JAODAL010026346.1:0-56935 GCA_025379985.1 Phyllomedusa bahiana | reverse complement strand
CATAAAAAGAGGGATTGTAAATGGGAAATTTATACCATTTTTGAGGAGATTAGTATGGGAGGAATGAGGGGAAGGGCTCAGCTGCCAGAGCCCATTGATCACTCTCTTATGTACTGGTAAAATTGATCAAGGGGGTAAGCACATTTTGAAAATACAGGGAAAGTTTTGCAGATTTAATAGGATTTATTAGTATTTTGTGTACAGTTGAAATGATAAGCTCCTGACGTACTGCTCCTAAGGCTGTCAGAAAGCTGAATTGCCCATAGTCTACACAGTATGATTCTGTAACACCATAATAAGCTTGTCTGTGAATAATTCTGTGCAGTCTCTGACCTTCTTAAATACAGAAAATAGAATGAAAGCTTAAATTGAAAACAACTGTCAGGGATTAAGTACTATTAGTAACCGTATTTTAAATTGCCGGTTCCAAGCCTGAGGGAATAAGCTTTAACAGCTAGACCACAATGCAGTGTGACACTTTATTCCACCATCATAAAACGTGTAAAGCAGAATTTAAGACCTTTCTAAATTGATTCTGTATGGGATTATTAGCCGTTGATATGATTGGATAGACCACCAGCTTTCGCCAAGACTTATGTTCTACAAAGACTGCTGAGAAAGTGAATAACTCCTCCATGACTAGCACTATGGATCATTAGGCATTTTACTTATTTTAAACGGGGTCAATTGGGCATACATTTAGATATGTCCACACGTGGTGGATACGCTGCATTTTCAGGAGCAGCAGAGGGAATAAGAGCTTTAAAAATCTCATTCACGTGCTGTGCAAAAAAATCCACTCCAAATTTGCAGTACAATTGACATGCAGTTAGGTTTTTATATGTCTAGCATGTCAATTTATGTTGCTGATTTGTTAGAGATTCCTCTAATTGAAGAATAAATCAACGTGGGAAATCAAAATCTGCAATAAATCCTCAGTGTTCTGATGTTTGTTACAAAAATGCTGATTTGCAACATTAATCTGCAAATTTTGATATTAAAAAGATTCACATTTTTTCTATTAAAATATTCTACACCAAAATCCTCCAAGAAATCTGCATGATTTGATATGGATTTGTCTGCTGCTGGAAACTTGCAGCTGTCACGGCTCGTGTCTTATCTCCAGGCAGAGGCACAACCGCGTACTTAACCATGGCTGGCATCCTGTTCTGACCAGCCATCGGCTCTCTTTCACGGCCCGTGCCACTGCTGGTGTTTGAAGCCACAGGTGCGCCTGTGTACTATTAACCATGGCTGGAACCTGTTCTGCCCAGCTGCCATCTCTCTGTCATGGATCATGCCACAACTGGTGCCTGTAGCTGCAGATGCGCTAAGCTGCATGTTTGTTCTTCCAGCTACTTTCTTGCCTCAGAGTGGTCTCTAGGGTGCACACGCATGCACCTGCCTGATTTAAAAGGCTCTGGATTCTCTGTCTACTTAAGAGCTCCTCACTCATTTCTTGCAAGTTTGTTAGTGCATTTTGGTGTTGCAACCCAGGACTCTTTAGCTTTGTTTCTACTTGTGATTATCCATTGACCTTTGGCTAATCAGTTTATGACTGAACGTTGCCTGTTCTGACCTCCTGCCTGTGACTGACCTGCGTCTCTGCTTGACCCTTCTGTACCATGCCTGCATGTCAGCGAGTGACCACGTCAGGGTTAGGCACCTGTGAGTTCCTTCCAGCGAAGTCCAGATCACTTGTATAAGGGGTTAAGGGGTGCAGACCGGAGGACTCCATTGATTCCTCTCCTCAGCGTGGCCTTACACCAAGACTTGCGACTGACATGAAGGATCTACTACCTGTTCGTGACAACAGCATTGCCATGTCATATGGACATACCCTAATGCCTTGAACACGATAGATCTTTCTATCAGTAATAATCCAGCATAATCCATGGCAGAAATCTGAGCAGTGGCTTTCAACATGAGGTAGGAATCTGGGAGGGTACATTGAGACTGAGGTGGAGAGGTAAGAAGAGAAGCACAGCAAAGAATCATGGGCTTGTAGTTTTACAGGACACAGCTTTCAAACAGGAAATGCTGCTACTTAGCTGCAGAAAAGAGAGGTTACAGAAACCACAGGAAAAGCACAAACTAGAACAGAAGACAGAATTACTTTGCCTCTCTGATATTTTCACTGTCTCAAAACCCAAAAACAACTGTCCAGACCTTCCCTCCTCTATCTCTTGCTGCCCCCTCCCTTCGCTGTCATCTCAGCTGAAGATGTTGCCACACACCTCAAAAGCAAGATCAACAACATCAAAGAGAGTTTCCACCTACAGTCCCCAGAACCTGTGTAGAAATCTGCACAATGCTATTCTCCTATGACTCGCTTGTCAATCTTCACTCATGGCACACTTTCCACACTACTCTCCAAATCACATCTCACTACCTGTCTTCTTGACCCAATACCAACCCAGCTCATCCCCAAACTTAACACTGTTATTATCCCAGCCCTAACCCATATTTTCAACCTATCGCCAATCTTTCTCTTCTTAAAACATTCAAAAGTCAAAACTCTCCTCAAGAAGTCATCTCTTGCCCCATCCTATTTCCGTATTGCCCCATCTCTCTACCATTTGCTTCAAAACTCCTCGAACAGCACATATGTCTTGAACTATCCTTCCATTTTTCATCTAACTCACTTCTTGACTCAATGCAATCTGGTTTCCAACCCCAACACTCTACCGAAACTGCCCTAACTAAAGTTGCCAATGACTTGTTGACTGCAGAAGCCTCACGCCACTACTCTGTGCTCCTCCTCTTTGATCTGTTCTCGCCTTCGATACAGTTGATCACTCACTACTCTTACAAATTCTCTCTTCTCTTGGTATCACCAACTTGGCTCTTTCTTGGATCGCCTCGCCTCTTACTTGGATGTTCATGGTCTGTCACTCTACCACCTTCTCTGATCCTCTTTCTGTCGAGGTCTCTTAGGGGTCAGTCCTGGGCCCGCTATTCTTCTTTCTCTATACCCTTGACCTCAGTGAACTCATAGCATCACATGACTTTCAGTACCACTTATATGCTGACAACACTCAAATTTACATCTCTGGCCCACATGTCAACTCCCTGCTTTCTCGGAGCCCAGAATGTCTATCATCCATATCCTTTTTCTTCTTCTGTTTTCTCAAACTTAATATAGAAATAATGGATTTGGTCAGCTTTCCCCCGGCCTACTTCACCTCTTCATTTGACCAAACTATCACAGTCAATGGCACCACACTCTCCCCAGTCCCACAAGTCTGCTGCCTTGGGATAACCCTTGCCTCGGCCCTGTCCTTTAAACCACACATCCAAGCCCTCCACTTTCTGACATCTCCACCTGAAAAATATTTCCTGATTCCAATTCTTTCTTGACTTTGCTTCTTCATGTCCTCATCACATTACGTCTGAATTTCTGCAACACTCTTTTCTGTGGCCTCCCGTCTAGCACTCTTGCACCCCTTCAATTCATCCTGGACTCCGCTGCCCAGCTGATCCACCTCTCTACTGGTTACTCCGGTTCCTCTTCCCTCTGCCAATCCCTTCACTGGTTACCCATTGCCCAGGGAATTCAGTTCAAGATGCTAACAATGACATATAAGGCTCTTCATAACCTCTCTCCTCCATACACCTCTGCCTTAACCTCCCGTCACACAATCTCCGCTTCTCATAGGATCTTCTTCTCTGCTCTCCTCTTATCAGCCCCTCACACAACTGTCTACAAGATTTCTCCCATGCATAGTTCACACTCTGAAACTCATTCACATGTGACACATCAGGCTCTCCGCCACCTTTACTAGTTTCAAATGTGAAAACTCATCTCTTCTGGATAACCTATAACCTACAATAATCCTGCATTACACCTTAATACACACAGCTTTGTCCCTCACCTTCTGTTTCCCCCTTCTCCATTGTAGATTGTAAGTTCTTGTGTGCAGGGTCCTTTCTTCTTCTGTATCATTGAGTTACCTAATGTTATTGTATATGTCTTATATTCTGAAGTCCTTGGCTTGTAGAGCACCCTGGAATTAATGGCGCTCTAAAATAAATAAATAATAATAATAATAACATGGAGATGAACGATGGCTCAGACCAGAAATCTGAGAAATATTTGAGGGGTTTGCCCAACAACCCATTAAACTTACACATCTAAGAATTTATATATTTGGATGCATTTGATCACAATGATTGCACATTACTCCTTTGTCATTGGTTGACATGTTGATTCTGAAATGTATTTGTATGGTCCTGTTGTCCTTACAGTGCATTACCAGCCTTGTTCCCCCCAAATCATCTTTGTACTTCATTAATAATCTTTTATGTAGGCGTTTAATTTGTTGGTATACATTTGTACATTTAGGGTATGTTCACACGGCGTGTTGGAACCATTTTGGATCTGAAAGACGCATCCAACACGCAGGTGCCTGTTTGGCTGCATCTTGGCTGCAGCAGGATTGCACCCTACAGTTTTAAATAGGGCATCTGTTGTGTAAAATGGATCAAGAATTGACATGTCAATTCTTTGAACAGATTCAAAGGACGCATCACAAAGACCCATGTAAACACGCATCAGCAATCACTCGTCTGAACACCGTGTGTGTTTTACATTGAAAGCAATGTAATTACACTGCACAGTGTTAGATGCATGTAGGGTCTAAAAACGGATCCAGAACCGGATCCCACACGCCGTGTGAACATACGCTTACTGTGTTTTTTTTTATTTTTTATTTTGTGTTTGTTTTCTCTTTGTCGTTTGACCCTTTATCTTTTTATCATGTGATGTAATTTTATGTGTCGTTATAAGTGTCTGCATCATTTTATTACGGTCTGATGAAGGCACCAGTACAGTGCTGAAACACATAACCTCAATAAAAATAACTTTATCTACAAGTCAATAGCTGTTCCAGCAGCGCCCACAGTCTCCTTGCTTTTTCTCTGTTCAGATGTTTCAGGTTAACACTTGAGGAAAAACGGTTTTTATTATAGGAAATTGCCATTTGTAAGGAAGAGTGTGCAGATTGTATTCAATAAAACTGACTTTTAGAAAAAAAATCACGTTATTGTATTTTTTGTAAACTTTTTTCCCTTTCTTTCCCTTCATTATCAGGATAGGTGGTCAGACACTTATTGATCATAAGGGATGGCCTATGCTAGCAGTATGCCATAACCTTAGAAGATGAGAATACCCCATTTAAGGCCATATGTATCTTGTGTATTAGAGATGCTAGCTTTTTAGATTTCAGGCCTGTATATTCACAGCACAATTTGGTGTGAATTTGCCGTTATGGACTTTTTGCTCCCAAAAAAATGGATGAACTCTACACCCGTGTTCACACGGCTTATTCAAGCCGTAATTGCGAGCCGGATTGCGCTCGCAATTCCGGCTTGAATAAGGGTTGGGGGCGCGGCCCGCTGGCCCCATAGACTTTCATTATCCACGGCGCGTACTGCGCCTGGATAATGTGCATGTCAGTTTCTCCCCGCCCGGCGGATTCGCCGAGCGGGTAGGAGCGACGGAATCCACTGTTCTCTTTGAGAATGTTGGATTACCGTAATTGCTGCGACGGATTGGCGCCGTACTGCAGCGCAAATCGGGCGCGCAGTACAGCGCCAATCCGCGGCCAAATAAGCCGTGTGAACGGCCCCTAAAAGTGTGATCAGTCTGAAGCTTAGGTCCCAATTAGGGATTCTCATGTTTTGTTGTTAAAAGGGAGGTGCAATGTATGGGTGATAAGAATTCATTAAAAGATGGATTGTAAATGGGATTTACAAGATCTTCTAAGTAAGAGAGGTATAGGGGGAGGGAGTCCTAGCTGTCAGCACCCAACTCTCTATTTTATTCTTAGGGTATGTTCACACGGGGTAATTTCGGCGTGCATTTCGCCACATATTTGTGCTCTTATATGGGTGACATGTGCACCGAAATTACGGTAATCCATAGTTCTCATAGAGAACTATGAATTACGCCTCCTCTCGCCGCTCATACAATATGATCGTATTGTACGCACGGGGAGATAAGTGACATGTCAATTACTTGTGGCGAATACGTGCCGCGAGTAATGCATGTCTATGGGGCTGACGGGCTGCCGGCCCCCCCCAGCACCTCGGGCGTACGCGCATATTAGCTCAAGCTCCCGAAACACACAATGTACTGCAGCGTGTACTGTACGCGCAGCAGTACATCGTGTGAACATACCCTTGGTATTGCTATTTTATTTATTTGTAAACTTTATTTAATCAGTCATAACATGCATTTTGTTCCTAGTATGAGATTTTCACTTTTAAACTTTATTTTACTGTAGTGTTATGTCCCTGTGACATCACATTAAACCATGCAAAATGGCAAGTACTTGACAGCTCTGGGAAACTTTTTCAATCCCTCCGCTGACAATATAAAACTCTCTGCCTCTGCAATCGCAATGCTGGGGGGCTGGTGGGGAGGGGACAAAGGGAGACCCCTTCCCTTTGTCAGCTCCACAATCTACATTGTTTTCTCTGATATGGGCTAATAGTAGTGGATGGCAGCTGTCTATCACAGCCATCCTCCAGCAAGTAACTGTGCAGACACCGCTTTCCTGCCCCACATAATCACTATCGTGTATCAAGTATTCGTCGCTGTGGGAATCGAAATACAGCAATGTTTTAGCCACACAGGCACATCATTAATAGAAAGGCAATGTCACGGCCACACCTTTATCAAGCACAATATATTATATTTGCTTTACAAGCTTGATAACGGCTCTGCGTGACAGAAATGTTCCTGCTATGTTAATGCCCTGTTAGTCGAAGTAATTAAAGCAGATCTAAAACCATACTATGCTGCTCTAGGGCAGTACTATTAAAGCAAACAGCAGAGAATACAGTAGATTCATAATTAAAAGACCTCTGTGTTCATGAGTAGAGCACTAACCTTATCTTTCTCCACCCCATCCACCAGTGACTGCAGTGTATTAGCATGTACCCGTTACTGGCAGTGTTGGACTGTAGTGGTATCTCCACCTTGGTCTTTGTGCTATGTTGAATTATACAGCCCTATATACCTGATGGTATTCGGTTCACATGTACTGATTTTAGTTGTGTGGTTTTGACACTGCTGTATTCCACCACAGCCAAGGGTTAGTCAGAGTAGTGACTTGGATTTATAACATAAAATAGTTCAGTAACTTACAACAAGCTGCTCTTTGAAAGGGAGGTTACATACAACAGTAGACATGCACAAATTATCACAGAAAACAACTCTTATAAAATGAAGGAAGACTTAGTTAATCCATCTGCAATTTTTCTTATTTTTCTCCATTGGACATACCTAATAATAATCTTTATATTTATAGCACCGACAGATTCCACAGCACTTTATCATTCAGGAGGTACAACTTTCAGGATGATAATCTAATCAATCAGAGGACGTACAAAAAAACTAAATATGTTCAGCCCATCCAATCCAGTTTTATAGAAAAATGACATAGGTACACGCTAACGTGGCTGCAAACACAAAAACGTATCAGCAGCACTACATAAATGTTAAGAGACATTTAAACACTGAATATATGAACTATTTCAAAGTGCATCTCTTCCACTGCTAGGATACATGAACATCTAAGGTTCTTAGTGCACATTTGTGATCAAAACTGTGATGCATCCACCAACAACAAGGTGACCTTTGTTCAGATGGCCATCTACACTAGACTAACATTCTCAAGGGGAAGTGGCTGCCTCTATTTTGGTTGTGCACACTAACCATCCACACAGACTGGGTCCTTCATGCCCTGAAAGTATGGAGGTCTGAGAAGGCACCAAGCAAGATGAGAGTGCTAGTCTAGTGTAGGTCCCCATGTGAACTGAGGGCCTTGATATTAATGAATGGGCCTTCATAGTTTTGATAAAAAATGTGCACAAAAAAATGCAGCTTTTCATGTATCTTAGCAGTGACACAAAGTTAATTTGAAATAGTTCATACAGTCATTGTTTGCTACGATTAAGGATTTTTTTTTTACATGGTGCACACTTTGTCTGGCCTTCGTGGGCTGTTGCTGCTATGTTTTTGTGCACACAGTGTAAGTGAGATTGTACTGGGATTGTAAAATTCCGCCAATACCAAATTTATATATAGTACCTAGTTTTTGTTGTTTTATTACCTGTAAATAGTACTGCACATATACTTTTTTGTTGCTTTACAGTTTTCTGTCAATGGTTGTGTGAGGGCTAATTTTTTTACAGTGTAAGCTGTATTTCTTAATTGTACCGTTTTATGATACATATGACTTTTTGTTCTTTTTTAATTTATAGAAGAAGTGAGATGATCAACAAAAACATAATTCTGGACTTATTTATGTTGACAATACTCTTTATCTTTGAAATATTTTCTTACGGTTTTTTTTTTCAACCTCTCCTGTGTACTAATACATGTGATCACTAGTACAATATACTATGGTAGTTAGGTACTGCAGTATACTGTCATTCTAGCAATCTTCTAAATAGAGGTAAATAAACACTGTTTTAACCACTCACAAAGGGCACATCCCCACGGCATAGGACAAATACCGGCCGGTTTGCCGGCCGGTACTTGTCCTGTTTTGTGGCCGTCCCCACGGCCGCAGGGGGGACGGCTTTTCTCTGCGATGAGCGGAGAAAAGTCCTCCCCCTTCACATTGAAAAGCACAGATTCTGTCCGGAAACCGGATGGAAGATTGTGCTTCTACAATGTTTTGCGGGCGGACTGTGGGCGGCAAAACCGCCTGACGGAAAACCCGTGCAGTGGGGACTGCTGCACGGGTTTTCCATAGAGCACCATTGTGCTCATTTTCAGCCGGTTTTTCAGGCGGTCTGAAAAACCGCAAACCGGCTGAAAAACCAGCCGAAAACACGTTCCATGGGGACATGCCCTAAACTAGTTTTGGCCTTGAAGAAGGAGTCCCAATTTTAAATGGTTTTACTTTTCTGACAGATTTTTTGTGACACATTCCTCTCACCTGCTCCTTGGAGATGCATGGCAGTGAGTGAGTTTATTTCAAGTGTAGTGACTGCCGGATGTCTCCCCCAGGGACACACAGATGGACCTCCAGTGAGTCGTGATCACCAGCACCTTATCCTCCCGTATGTCCACCCAGAATGATGAACATCTCAGCTGCACTTCTTGTGTGTAGAAGGTAGCCAGGGGCTTGCGCCACATGGGGAGGACACCGAGGCAGCTCCAGGACTCCAGCCACATCAGGTCGTAAAGGAGCAGGACAACATGCAACAGGCTGAGCCCCAGCTTTATGTACGGCCACATGGACACCAATGCAAGTGCATCCCCTGTGACTGCAAAACTTGGGGTGAAATCAAAGTGTTGTGGCACTGCCCGACTATGTCCAGGCCAGGTACCAGTTTAGAAAGAGGAAGGTGCAGGCCAGAATCACCTAACCCCCCCCCACCCCAAATCTTGTCAAAACAGACACATACGCGTATTTCAAAACACCAGTATAAAACCCCACTGTAAATACACACGCGATATATCCACTATACATACAAATGCTATATACATACACTAATAAACACAGGACACAAAGACTCTAGAACAGAAAAAAACAAATGCTATATAAACACACTCAAGCTATATACACAGCATACACACTCACAAAATAACTAAAAAATACTTATACCATTAAAAAATAAACCAACGAACATATGCACTAGGGGCCTATTTGTTGTGCTAATGTCGGGGCCATCTGATCCACCACCCTATCACGCAAGGCTGGACCCAATTGTCCCTCCTCCAGGGTTGACCCTTTCCTTTGTCCCTTTTTTCCTCTCCCCCACAGGACTTGGGCCCCCAAAGCGATGGTTGCCCAAAAAAATTTATGCAGCAACCAGTTTTCACTAAAACGGCAAGGGCACGGGCCTGGAACGTTGACCCTGATGCAGCGTTTGATAAAAATTAGGGCTTCTGTCACCACTGCATGCAGCAAGCGGTGTGTGACTCCAGACACACACTGCAACTAGAATGCTAGTTCCCAAGCACTTGAAGGACATAGACTCTGATTGTTGGGTTGTCTTCCTCCCCCACCTTTGACTGCCACCTAGAAAATAAAAGCATATTACGAGACATTCCCCCTTTGAAAAAGCATAGACGTATTACCAAACATCACCCCCCTAGATATGGGATTACAGTTAAACGAGACACACCCCCAAGATGACATATACAGTAATACGAAAACATCCCCCATAAAAAAGAGCTATACAGAAAATACCGAGACATCACCCCCTAAAAGAGGTATACAGTATAACCAAGAAAACACCCCCATAGATAAAGCATGTACATTATATACCAAGACATCACCCCTTCCTCCCCAATTTATTAGGAAAAATTTCATTTTATTTTATAGTGAAATATATTGGACAAATCATTTGGGGTGACATGTATAATCCGGCACGAAGACCAGTTTAACTCGCTTTAAGGCAGTTTTGAATGCGCCAGAATTAAAAACCTTTTTCTTCTGAGGTCATACACGGGGCAGTCTAGCCAATAAAACAATCAGGCCAGGCACCCCCTTTAACCCTGGTCGGGTTTTTCTAACTGTTCGCGCAAAGTTTTGACTCAAAGAATCATAAATGTGTCACTTCTACTAATGTGGTTGGGGACCCCCAAAACTAAAGTTTGGGAGAAGCCGTTCACACTTAAATGATCTACTACAGCCTTTTGGGGCCAGAATTCTGGCGCAGCCCCGTTCATACATGTCGCCCTTTCTTTCCACTCATTGCCTAACATGTAGGTCATTGCTAATATGTTGTTGCACTTGCATATTTAGTTTGTTATTCATTGGTGCAGACCTGTCTTGTTACGAGACTATTCTACTGGTCTGCTGCCTTCCCTGACCTCTTGCCTGAATACCATGACATTAGTTCACCTGCCCTAACCCTTTGCCTGTTTAAGGGCTTGTTCACACGACGTTTTTTTTGCCGTTTATGGGTCCCCCAAAAAAACTAACAATTGTCAGTGGATAACATGCTTTCAATGGCAAAAACCATCCTGTTCCACGAGTGATCGCCGATGCTTTTTTTTCGTCCGCTTTTCGGGTCCTTTTTTTAAAAAATTGACATTCATTCTTTGGTTTTAGCAAGAGAAAAACCCCATAGGGAAAAAATGGGGTCGCTTTTGGCACCCGAAAGCGGATCCAAAAGCGCAGCATACATTTGGGTGCGTTTTGGATCCGCTTTCGATTGCCAAAAACGCATCGTAAAACGCATTGGATTTTAAATTAAATATAAAATTTGAATATTATGTTTGGGTTATATTTTGTATCATTTTAATGGGAGGGCTAATTTTTCTGATGCAATGTGCTATTGGAAAATGCCTTCATTCTACATGGGTAAAGGAGAGGAGGATAATGTCAGTCGAACAGCCCCCAGCATACCACCGGATGCACATGGACGTCGGGTCTCTGAGTTTAAAAACTATTGGTTGATTTAAAAAAAAAATAGAGGGGTGGGGGGGCGGGTTCTAATATCATAGGTGTATGTACAGTTGATTGACACTAGGTAAAAAAAGGGTTTTTTCTTGGTCATTGATAGGTTATATTATATTTAAATTGCAGTTTGATAGGTTGATTTAAATAAAGCATTGAAAAAACGGATCCAAAAACGGATCTGTAAAACGCATGCAAAACGGATCCAAAACGTTGTGTGAACAAGCCCTAACACATCTGCTGTCTGATTCTTCTGTATTGCATTTGAGTATGCCATTTATGGATACTGGAGACTCTGTTGAGGGTATTAACCTGGTAGTCTGCTCATTGAAATTAGATTCCTGCATAGGGCTTAAAGGGTAAAGAACACGTGATTCCTAAGACTCGGTTCATAGGAGTAGCTATATATCAAGTCCATAGGCAAATAGCATTATCCCTTGCCTACATGTGGATTTAGTACCATGGAGGATGTTAATCTAAGATCCTTTACAGAATGGTGGTAGAAGGAGATGAGGGAGGAAATATAGAGGGGTGCAGCAACTGCAGCACTGTGGAGTGCTTTATTAGAGTGATGTGTTTAAATGGTTTCTATAGTGATAAAGTAGCCGGTGTCCACACCTTAATTAATGAGCAAAAAACTTGCAATGAGGTTTTAAAGGCACATAAAAGAGTGCATGTGACCTTTAATTAAGCAATGCATTTTTCTATGTTCATGGTAGTTGTTACTGACTAGTATGCTAGGACGATCTTATGTCTTGAAAAATAATGCATGCCCACATTGGGCTAAGATGAAATGATCTGAATGTACCAGCTACGCAGACTTGGGAGGCTAAATTCAGAGCTATAAGATGCTCAGAAATGATTTCATGAGGAACACAAGCATTTACTAAAACACACGTCAGGAGATGTCACAGGTCCTCTTTAAATGGGTTTTCCAGGGGTTTTCTTTCCATGCTTTGCTTTGTAATACAGCTTGAGTCAGTTTGAATGTACTCACAATTCTTACCTGCTTCTCAAAGCTTCAGTAGTTGTCATGTGGTTAAACAAACCATGTTTGTTTTCTATGATAAATATGTCAGGTAGATCCATCACCGGCCTCACTCTTTAATTTCACCCCCACAATGTCTACTGTCTTGTGGTGTTCTTGGAGACGGGCTCGTCTGGAGGCCCGCGGGGCATATGTAGTTCTAAACCTGGGCTACAGAAGAGCAACTAGAAGAGGGGTGTTGTAGATTGGGCTATACTAAGGTTTGAAAAATGATGGGAAGTTAAGTTTTGGAACTAATATAGAGGTAAATAAATGTTGTTTTAACCCCTCACAGACTAAACTAGTTTTGGCCTTTAAGACGGAGTCCCAATTTTTAATGGTTTTACTTACCCATGTGACTATATCATTGTTTTTTCTGACAGATTTTTGTGACAAGTTGTACTGTATGTTAGTGTTAATTTTTGGCTAATGCATTCTGTATTTATTTGGGAAAAACACCAAAACAAAGTGAAAATTTGTAAAAAAAAATTTGTAATTTTCAAAATTTTATTTTTTTCAGATTTTAAGACAGATACTCATACCACACAAATAGTTAATAAATAACATTTACTGTATATCTTCTTTATACTGGCGACATTTTTTTAAACATCCTTTAATATTTTTTAGTATGTTATAAGGCTTATAAGTTTTGTTATTTTAAACAAATTTCAAGAAAGTTTGCAACAGATTTTTTTTTATGGACCTGTTAGGGATGGTCAGGGACGCACACAAGACATGGATAAGTGGGGCCCTGACACTGATCCCAGCCTCTGTCCCTGCCTTTTGGGGAACCCGACTCCTTAACAGGTCAGCCCCAACCAGAAGACTCAAGGCTACACTGAGCAGTGTGCACAGACAGAGACAAACAAACAAAGAACACAAAAGACGTAGTCGGACGGTCCGAGTCAGCAACAGGGCGGGCATCGCGGTACAAAGTTGTGAGGCAAAGGGCGGAACCAGAAACAAAGCAGAGATCAGTAGTACAGAGAAACGACAATAGGACAGGCTAACTATAAAGACAAGCAGTATAGCAGGCACTGAGAAGAGGAAGCAGTGGCTATATTTAGGAAAAGGGTGGAAGTAGAGGAGCTAGGATAGGTGGAAGAACCTGTCAATCCAGAGAGCTGATTAACCCCTATGAGTGCTGGAGGATTTCTGGCCAAGGCGTCGACCAGAAATCAATCAAGATACAAGGCTACAAGGAAGTGTTCACACAAAGGAGGCAAGGCTGCAATTATGATCGCCGCGACCGGGGCCAAATGGCACGGACGTGACAGGAGCATTTCAGTTCTAACATGACTTCTTTGAGGGGCCTGTGTGTTAAACAACCCCACCAATCACCCCAGACAGAATATAAAAAATAAAATCCAGAAAATCATATTGTATAAATTATATAAAGTTATTTGCATTTTGCAGTGAGAAATAAGTATTTGATCCCTCTGGCAAACAAGACTAAATACTTGGTGGCAAAACCCTTGTTGCCAAGCACACCAGACACAACCCATTTTTAATGTCCTGGTAGAGGGACGGAGGTTGTCACTCAGGATTTTATGGTACATGGCTCAATCCATTCTCCCATTGATGCAGTAAAGTCTTCCTGTGCGCTTAGCAGAGGAACACTCCCAAAACATAATTTTTCTACCTCCATGCTTGACAGTGGGGGCAGTGTTCTTTGGGTCATAGGCAGCATTTCTCTTCCTCCAAACACGGCGAGTTGAGTTAATGCCAATTTCTCATCTGACCACAGAACCTTCTCCCAATCACAGAATCATCCAGGTGTTCGTTGGCAGACTTCAGACAGGCCTGCACATGTGCTTTCTTGAGCAGGGGGACCTTGCGGGCACTGCAGGATTTTAGACCATTATGGCGTAATGTGTTACCAATAGTTTTCTTGGTGACTGTGGTCCCAGCTGCCTTGAGATCATTAACAAGTTCCCCCCGTGTAGTTTTATTCTGATCTCTCACCTTCCTCATGATCAAGGATACACCACAAGGTGAGATTTTTTCATGGTGTCCCAGATCAATGACAGTCATTTTGTATTTATTTCATTTTCTTACTATTGCACCAACAGTTGTCGCCTTCTCGCTCAGCGTCTTACTTATGGTTTTGTAGCCCATTCCAGCTTTGCGCAGGTCTATGATCATGTCCCTGACATCCTTAGAAAACTCGTTGGTCTTGCCCATGTCGTAGAGGTTAGAGTCTGACTGATTAATTGAGTCTGTGGACAGGAGTTTATTATAAAGGTGACTATTTAAGACAGCTGTCTTTAATGCAGTTAACGAGTTGACTAGGAGCGTCTAACTGGTCTGCAGGAGCCAGAACTCTTAATGGTTGGTAGGGGATCAAATACTTAATTCTCTCAGCAAAATGCAAATAAATTTTTATAATTTATACCCTGTGATTTCCTGGATTTTATTTTGGATAATCTATCCCTCAATGTTAAAATTAACCTACCCATAACATTATAGACTGTTCATGTGTTTGTCCGTGGGACAACGTCCAAAATCAGCACGGGCGCCAATAATTCTTTCCTTCACTGTGGTTGGGGAGCTCTGTTGCAGATATAACATTGGGTCCTGGGATCTTTAAAAGGGGTTTTGCCACAATGTAATGTTGACGTGGGATCCTCCAAAATGGGTATGTAATAACTTTTCTAAATATATGGGATTACAAAAAGTGAAGCCTCTGAGAGCTACAGCATTGATCTGTCCCCCTTAGTTTCCTCACAGTTTACATTAAACACGACCAGTACACTGACAGGAGCTGATCTGGCCGCACTTGCATGTTTGCACTTCTTATCTGATGACAGGGAACATGAAGGAGCTTGCAAGGGACTGGGGAGAAAAGTGCAGTGTATGAGGCTGACTGCTGTATAGAGAATCCACTGGTTGTAATGTAATTATTTGAGTAAACATTGCAGACTCTCCCTTCTTCCTTTCTCTCTGCTCAACCCCTCCCTCTCACCCCTTCAGCCGTTCATGACTCAGCATGCTTTGTTTATTTTCTCTCCTGAGCAGATAAGAGGTAAGGAATTCACTTTGTGGCAAAACCCCTTTAAGTTAGACATCTGATCAGATTTTTGTAAACAAATAATTTGGAAATGTAGTGTCATCAGTGTACACTCACATGTGGGATTTAAGGCTGCACAGCCATTGTGTCATGGGATGTGATGGTGATGAGATTAAATAGGATCTATAATAACCTTGGATACATTTTGTTACATGCTTTACTTGTCACCTCCTGCTTTATACTTCCCTGCTGCCCCCCACATCATAGTGTATGGTTACCCAACCAGTTATTGTGTACGTCTGTCTGGCCACTCAGTGTTCCCAGCGCTCCAGTTGATTAGTATTTTGGCCAGTATATTTGTGCAACTTATTAACATCTTAGACACTCCTAACATCTGAATCCATCACAAATCTCATTGGAAATGATAAAAAAAGAGTGCAGCAGACAGAAACCTGAAGGAACCCATTATAGTCATTGGAGCCCATTGGGAGCCATTGGTGTCCATTGTAAAACGAGTCCAGTTTATAGCGTGGATTCTAACCACAACTAGCAATGCTATGAGCTCACCAGCAGTCACCTGAAGAGGCTACATGAAGCTCATCAGTAAAACAACTCACCGTTGATATAGGATTCGGCCGTGGACAGCAAATAGGTGCACGGTTCGGTGGAGATTGAATGCGTGCCCACTCAGGCGCAAGAAAGTAATAATTATAACTGTCCCGATACTATCCCTCAAAAAAATCATCCTATATACTAACCTACATACTGGGGGTATCTATATACCAAAATGTATCAATATTCAACTTATTTTGTATAGATTAGAGTAGTATAACCACCAGCAGTCTATACTGGAGCCTCTTCTTGGTTCACTATTGATATACTATTTAGGAATTTTCCTTAATCTATTCAAATAAAAAAGTCTGTATATATTTAGCTTCATCACTTTTAAAACATAGAAAAGCTGTGGTATACTTCTAATTTTAATTGTGGAATTATCCAACCACATCTGTTAGTCCTTGTAAACTCTGCTTTCGGATAGTGAGGGGATGCCTGGCAATGAGCACACCCAGGTGTACAGTGTAATCACTGATATGTCTGTAGAACTCCCCTATACAACTGGTAGCCACATGCGGTGGTTTCGTACGGTCATGGTCTGGCAGTATTATTTGGTCCTTAGGTAGTAATATTATTTAGTCTTGGTAGTTCAGGTGGGTGGGGGGAAAAATAATACATATGATATATTTGCCCCAATTATACGTACATTATTTGGTAACTGTATGTTATTTACAAGGTTTTACAACAGGGGTGTCAAACTCAAATACAGAATGGGACAAATTTAAAAACATGTTCATGAGCCAACTTTGATATGTATAGAAAAAATGTCTACAATTGATTGACTGAAGTTCTCCCTTCTCATTAGATATAACGATCAATCTTTAAATAAAGAAACAAATTTAAGTTTTGCTTAAACATTGAATCTGAAACAAGCAAAGCTTAATACTATAAACATGAAATCAAATATCAAATAAAAGACACATCTGTAGCATTCCTTTCTTCAATAAAATATTTTTTTCTGTTTGTACCCTTCTGGATTAAATTTCAATGGTAACCTTGTGGGCCAAACATAACTACACTGTGGTATTACACTATGATACACAGATCACTGCTTTTAAAAAAGCAAACTTATCAGTGCTGATTTTCAATATGCAATGCACTGCTGAGGCGAGGGACAGTATCTATGTGGAGTACGTGTAAAATTAGTAACAGTAACATTTTATTTTTCTTTTACGTAGCGTGTTCTTTGTATTTACCAGTGTGTATTCTAGTTTTGGCCTGCACTTTTTTTTTTACCATGGTTCTGGATACCATTTATACCAGATACTGATCCTAAATCATTGCTGAGCCCTGCCTAGTTCTGCCCTGGTACTTCTAGTTCCACTTCTGTACTGACCTTTAGGGCACATCCCCACGGCAGTGGACAAATACCGGCCGGTTTGCTGGCCGGTATTTGTCCGGTTTTGCGGCCGTCCACACGGCCGCGGGGGGGGACGGCTTTTCTCCGCGATGAGCGGAGAACAGCCCTCCCCCCTCCCATTGAATTGTTCATATTCCGTCCAGAAACCGGACGGAAGAATGAACATGTTCAATGTTTTGCGGCCGGACCACCGGCGGCAAAACTGTCAGGCGGAAAACCCGTGCAGTGGGGACGGCTGCACGAGTTTTCCATAGAGCACAATTGTGCTCATTTTTGGCCGGTTTTACAGGCGGTCTGAAAAACTGCAAACCGGCTGAAGAACCGGCCGAAAACCCGTGCCGTGGGGACATGCCCTTAGCCTGTTTTAGACTTCATTATTGTCTTGTCATTTTGTTTTATTCCTGATTTTCTCCTGATGGTGAACGCAGCTCTGTTCACAACCTTGTCTTTGCTTCACTTGTACCATTACTGCTATTCAGTGACTATTCTGGGGACCACAACATGAGGATTCTCCCACATTTCTGATAGTGGGGGTGTGGGATTAACACCAGGGAATCCCTCAGACTCCGCACTTCTAGTCCAACCCGTGTCAGTCCAACTGCAGCCCAAGCTATCTTCTCTTAAAATTATACCACAAAAAATATAGTTAAAAAAAAATGAAATTGAATTGAACTAGATTAAATATTTCATTAAAGGGGTTGTCTCACTACATTGATTCATCTCACCTCAGTCCTGTTTTCTTGGTTTCATTTTGAATTTAGGGGCGTGTTTACTAGGTTACAGTAGAAGCCAGGTCTGTAGCTATAGCAACCAGTGCTGGCAGCCTATCAGGATAGATCAAACAGGTCTGTACAAGAGAGGATATCTCAGACTAGGAAGGATATGGTAAATGGACATGTATTGCAAAGTGCCTTGTTTTTGCAAGATCTTCAACATAAAAAGCAATCCTTGTAGTGAGAAAACCCCTTTAAGGGGTTGCCCAAGTTAAAAATAGAAAAAGTAAAACCCGGACACATAGATCCTTTTTATGAATTTCTCTATTTTCAACTTGAAATGTCCCACTTATAATAGTATTTTTGTAGCAAAAAGTCTCATTGCAGCTCCTAAACTAAAACATGTTTATAATGACTATACACATAACACAGAAATCGCATATAAATGTAAAAAGCATATTTGTAGGAAGGATTCCCAAGTAAATTATTGCTGTGCTGGAAAATATGAAATCACTGTTCCTGATCTGGCATGAGAGCTGGATATTTCAGACTTGTTTTCCATCCAGGCATTTCCTCTTGCCTGGTTCTGATGCACAGTTACATACTCATGTTAATTATCTTAGTCATACACTATAATTAAGCGTAACCATCAGTGTAAATAGGCTTTAACTAACCTCTTATTTTGAACTTACGTTATAGTTTATGATTACATGGGAATCAGATGATTTTTAAAATTACTCCAGCTAAGGTGTTCTTTACAGTTGCTGTTTCTTAGGCTAGGTCTACACAGCATAGGACAAAAAACAAGTCGAAAACCAAAACCTAAAAACCGCTTGGAACTTGAGTGTTTTGCCAGATTTTTGTCCAAAGAAGCTGGGTTTCTGACGAGTTTTTTGGATGGTTTTTGTTTTTTAGTTGAGGTTTTGCCGGTGCATTTCTCGGCGTGTTTTTGGAGCATTTTTCGGCGCGGTTTTTGCCCTGGCTATTAATTTGTATGTGTGAAAACAGTGTTAAAAACCTCACCCGAAACCTCATCCAAAAACACGTCAAAAATGCGCCAGCTGTTGGGAAACTACAACTCCCATCATGCACTTATATAATCTATAACAGTGGGAATGGTGGGAGTTGTAGTTTCCCAACAGCTGGAAGGCTGCAGTTTGAGGATGCCGGTCTAGATGTTTGCTGATAGTCTATAATATATGAATAGAAAGTCCCACACAGTGGTTTAATTTCTAGGGTCATTTTCTTGGTTTTGTTTTGTTTTTAACCCCTTAACGACCTTGGGCGTATGAGTACGTCCCAGGGCCGCTAAGGGGCTTTGCAGGGGGATTGCGCCGCGACCCCCCCGCACGGGCCGGCGGGTGTTAGCGGCAAATCGCCGCTAAACACCGGGCAGCAACAGCGCCGGCGGGTTTGGCTCCGCCCGCTCCCCGCTGTTTTACCCATCAGGACACCCCCGCAAAGATGGCCGCGGCGTCTGAATGAACGCCGATCGGTGCCGGCGCACCGATCGGTTACGGTCCCCGGCGCCGATCCGGGGACCGGGCCAGGGTTTGGTGGGAGCCTTGTGAAGGCTCTTGTCACTTTACATGGCTGGTTTGCCCCACTTCCGTCCGCAGCTAGGAAGTGGGGAACCGCTCTCTTTGTACACCCTAATACATTCCCTATGCAATGCATTAGGTTGTATTAACAATCGCGCCACCTAGTGGTCAAGTCCCAAATAGGTGGCCTCAATGTTACAGTAAAAAAAGAAAAATAAAGTTTTTAAAGTACAAAAAAAAAAGTATTAAAAGTTCAAATCCCCCCCCCTTTCCCCATTTTACAAATAAAATCATTAAAATAATAAAAAAGTTAAAACATATTTGGTATCCCCGCGTCCGAAAAAAGTCCGATCTATAAAAATATAACATCATTTATCCGTACACTGAAACACCGTAGAAGAAAAAAATTTCAAACGCCAAAATTGCGTTTTTTTGGTCATTTTACGTCACTGAAAAAATGGAATAAAAATGATCAAAAAGTTGCATGTATTCCAAACTGCTAGAAATTTAAAAAGTACACTTCAGCCCGCAAAAAATGCCCCCTCATGACGTCCGTAGGTGTTAGTACAAAAAAGTTTTTGGTCGCACAAAATGGCACCGTGGCGCAAATTTCAAAATAGAAAATGTTTGGAATTTTTTTTACGGTACCAAACATAACGGGAAACCCTACATGTTTGATATTCCCGGATGCGTAACAACCTGTAGAATACAGATAACACATTATATTTACTGAAAAATTGAACGCGTAAAAGCAAAACCCTCGCCAAAAAATGGCGAAAATACATTTTTTTTCACAATTTGCCCCACTTGGAATTTTTTTGCGGTTTCCCAGTATATTCTATTGTATAGTGAATAACACCATTAGAAAGTACATTCTTGTCCGCAAAAATAAAAGCCCTCATGTGTCTATGTAGGTGGAAAAAATAAAAATGTTATGGCTTTCATACGGCGTGGAGGGAAAAAACGAACGTGTCACCAAAAAAAAAACGCCTGGTCCTTAAGGGGTTAAATCATCAAGCTGAAGGTATGGTAATTTTTTTCATGTTATTCGGGAAAAAATGCTTGAGCAAAAAAAAAAAAAACACTATTGAAAAATGCTTCAAATTAAATGAAACTTAGTAGAAGGCAAAGGTACTAGGGGCCACATGTATGAAAACTATTTAGGTCTAAAACTCAATTTTTTGCCCATAGGTTACTATGGGCAAAAAAGTAAATTTTAGACCTAAACAGTTTTCATACATGTGGCCCTAGGTCTGCTTTAAGACATCACACTAGCTGACAAACAGCAGCTTTCATGTAGGCTCTGAGAATAAAAGACTGGACTTTAAAGGAGGAGTATCGCAGCGAGGAGCTTAGGCTTGAGGTGGCTTTCTAAATAGACTGCTATTGTCTTTTGTAAGAGAAGTAGAGAAATCTGTTTACGCGTATACGTGGTAGATTTGAATGGTATGTTAAACAAAATGTAACATGAGACAATGGGAACCTGAGTCTACACATAACATAGTTTGGAAACATTACTACTTGTATTTATGGAACAAAGTTATCTGACACCCATATCACCGGTGTGAGAAAGCAACTGCACCAGAACATCCCAGAAGAACATTCAAAGAATTGCAGCCCTCTCTGGTTTCAGCTAGTGACTGCAGTACCATACACAGCCTCACACATCTGGTCTTCACTGTAATGTAATATTAAGAGGGCTGTGGTGCTCCAGCAAGCATTATAATAATAATAATAATAATAATCTGTATTTATATAGCGCCAACATATTCCGCAGCACTTTACAATATGGGGGGAATAAGCACAGCCACACCAGACATTACATGATAAAAAAGGGTACTGACAAATGAGACACAAGGTGTGAGGGCCCTGCTCGCAAGAGCTTACAAATCTTATTAGGGTGTATGGGTGAATCAAAGGGTGACAAGTGCTTGGTTTACAATGGACCAGCCATGTTACATAAATATAGGGTAAATATACATTTAAAAAGTGGATGAACCTGCCATCCCAACCATACATCTATATACAGATAAGTGCCTGTGGGTGCCAAAGTGCAGGAAGTGACGAATCTGTGACAGAATTTAGGAGGTTAACAGTTAGGGATCTTGGTAGGCTTGTCTAAGAAGATGAGTTTTCAGAGCGCACTTAAAACTGGGAGGGTTGTGAGTGTGCCTGATCACATGGGGTAACATGTTCCAGAGAACTGGTGCCGCACGTGCAAAATCTTGGAGACGGGCATGGGAGGTTCGGATGAGTGAGGTGTGTAGTCTTAGATCAGTAGCAGAGCGGAGAGAGCGGGGAGGGTGGTAGACAGAGATAAGGGAGGAGATGTATGGGGGTGCAGCACTGTGGAGAGCCTTATGTGTGAGATTGATTAGTTTATGTTGTATTCTGTTCTGTATAGGCAGCCAGTGCAGAGACTGACACAGGGTTGAGGCATCAGTATTGCGGCTGGAAAGTAATACAATCCTGGCTGCTGCATTCTGGACAGATTGTATTGCGGTGTTCTGAGATTCTGAAGATTTGGCAGAAACTCAAAAGAGCAGTTAATGCATGAAAACCTACTAGTGTGTCTGATACTATGTTCCACCAATAAGCATAGGCAAAAATTTATATAGAAAGGGTTTAGCTGCAAGTATCTCTGCTATAGCCAGTTCAGACAGTTGTAATACTACCGCCAACCCATTTACCTGGCTGTGGTTTTCCTGCAGAAAAGGTAGCAGCCAGTGTTGCACTGGGTTGTTTGGGGTCCACCAGTGATGGTGATTGTTGGGGCCCATTGTACTTGACTTCACATACTGCACATATCCCTTGCTTTCTGCCTCTCTTTCTCTGCCTTTCTCTCTGAAAAGCAGCCCTTGTTCTGACATACCTGTGGGCCTACCATGCCCAGAGGCCAATACAGCCCCCACCGGGGGTTTCCACTGCTTTCCTGTGGGCTTGTCTGAGTCTGGTAGGAGTTGCTGGTTTGTATCCATAATACAAACCTTAAAATGTGGCTGGGTTACCATTTTTGTATGAAACTTGCCTTAGTTGTAGTAGGATCACTCTGCCCCTGGGCAAAATTAAAAGTGTCAGATAGATAGTGCCTCAGAAATGATAGTTTCCCTGATATTAGTTGTGCCCTAGGTGAAAACAGTGTACCACATGATAAAAGTGTCTTCCTTTGTCTACCAAAAAAGTAATAGTGTCACCATTCGTTCCCCATATAGTACTCGTGCCCATACAGTACTAGTGATATTTCTAGCACTATTGCTATGCCTTCAATGGCTAGTAGTATTCATTGTAGGAAATAAATTGTAATGGCTCTCCTCTTACTGACCCCTACAATAATAATGTCCCTTTTCTGCCCCTACACAGTAATAATTTTCCTTTTGTTCCTCCAAATAGTATTAATACCCACCATTTTGCCCCCCCACAAATTAACATCCTGTTTGTGCCCTCTACATTGTAACAATACAGAAGTGTTATTTTACTGCTTTGGAGCAGATAAGGGATGTTTTTAATGGCACATACAAAATACCGGTTTGATTCTGTTTTAGGGTCCGGGCAGTATTTTGTAGGTTTTTGGATGGTTTTAGGAAACTGTTATGTCTGAAGTTTGCAGATTTGCCCACCCTCCATAGCCAACCGAAAACCGAGTGGAAGATTGTGCGTGTTTAAAGTTTTTCGGAACACCAGCGGCTGAAAATTTGTCTGGCTGAAATTCCGTTCAGACTACTGAACGGATTTTCTATTAAAGTCCATGGGGATGGTTTCTGGTCGGTTTTCAGACGGTTTCCAAATCCGCAAACCGTCCGAAAATCTGCCGAGAAAACCATGCCGTGTGGCCAGACTCTAGATTCAAAAATGTTTACTTTTAATTTTGCCCCAGATGGGTCTCCGAAAAGAAATATAGTGCCCCCTCTTTTCAACAGAAAATAATAAAAGTTATACTATCTTTATCTTACAGAGATCGAAGTGACTGAGGCCTCTTCTCAGGAGCATGGTTCTCAGTGGTATCTCTGCATCATGCTGCATCTTCCAGGATTTTGACATTCCATTTGCAGTCCTTCAGTCACGTAGGCCGAAAGTGGCTTAGACTTTAACTGCCTGTGAATCCTGAGGACACAAAAACAGTTGAAAGTGATGGTCCTCATTGCATTTTGGACTTGAGTCCAAAAGTCTGGTGCCCCAGACTTCTGGGGCAGGAGGGACTTCGGCAATGGCCAGGTTTACCCTCCTAATCCCAATCCTGACTGGAATATGGATTTTGTAATTTAAATAAATGAAGTAAGAATTTAATCAGAAACTACTCAGTGTTAAATAAAGGCAATAAAGGTGACAGCTGGAAGGGGCTCTTTATGTGTTACTCTATATCTGATACCTAAGCATTAAAAGGAACCTGTCAGCTGGTTCATTGTTGTCTGGATGAAATATCTGTGGGTTTCCTGGTCCCACTGGTGTGTGTTTTACCCCGAAACGCTACATCTGACTGCTCTCTCCCAGTGTTTGCGGTTCCTCCTGGCCCAGCTCAGCTTAACTGACAGGTTTGTACCCATAGACAAATAAGGGAGAGGCCTGTCAGAAGAAGAAGTCGCACATCAGACTACTGTCTCCCAGCTGCAATGGCTTCTCCCTTTATCTGGCTTGACTTTACTGGGTGTTTTGCTGTGAAAGACTGCAGCATTTTAAGGTAAAACCTACAATACTGCGACCGGGAAACCTACCACTATTTTATGCTCCTCATTGTCTGGGCAGCATGAACCAACTGACTGGTTCCCTTTAAGTCTACTAATAGATTATGCTAGAATTATATCCTTGATTGTAAGTATGGCCAAAGGCAGATGCTCGGTTTGTTTTGTTACGTGTATTTACCTAGGAGTCTCTATGGACAGAAAACCTTCATAGTGATTATGTAGCAATTATCTGTTCTTGTGTCTGAGCATAACAGCATCAATTCTGATGCAGGTGTAAACAATCCCTTAATAATATAATAATAATAATCTTTATTTATACAGCACCAACAAATTCCACAGCACTTTACAATTTAGACAAATTACAGACAAAAGACTGGCATTACACAATTAAAGTTACTTACAGATGAGACACAAGGTGTGAGGGCCCTGCTCGCAAAAGCTTACAATCTAAGAGGGTGCCTGGGGGAGACAAAGGGGGAGAAGTGTTCAGTTTACAATGGTCCAGCCATGTTACATAAATAAGAGGTGGTTTACATAAAAATTGGCTGAACCTGCCACCCTGACAGTACATCTATATACAGATAAGTGCCTCTGAGTGCCCTAGTGTAGGGAGTGACAGAAGCGTGTGTGATAGAAGGTGGGGGTTAGCAATTAGGGGTCTATTTTCAGGACACTATATTTACTATTTTGCCATAGGCAAACTTAAACTCTATCAGTTCTCTCTCTGTTGAACACTAAAACGTAACTTTTATTATGTATAACTCTTAACCTCTATACACACTATTTAAAAACCTGATCTCTAACCTCATCATTTAACCCTTTTTGCTTCTGAAAGAGGGAATAACTCCCTTTCTATTATAAAGTCTGGTGGAACCCCACCTACTAACAGGGGAGCCTTATATCTATAGCAAAGTACTAGCTCCAGTAAGGGATCCCAAGCAACTACTTGGGCAGTCGTCCCTAATCTCATTTTTTCCTTTACAGAGCCATACGAGGACTTTTTCTTTTTTTTTTTATTGTTGAAAGTGTATATTTTTAAAAATGTTGTAATAGATACAGTTGCAAGTAAGTGAATCCTTTGGAACTATGTAGATTTCTGCATTGATTAATAAAAAAAATGTATTCTGATTGTTACCTAACTCTCAGTTACAGACAAACTTAATCTAACTAAACTAATGACATATAAACAGTTGTCTTGTCTATTTTGGTCATGGTCTTGTTGCTGCAAAAGGCTATGAAAACATCTTAACAGGCTCTGAGTTCTTCTGAAAGTTGTTTGCATCGCATGAGTTACCATCTTACTTGAATAGAACAGATTAGTGAGTAACCAGGTATTGTGTGTCCTTATTTATATATTTATTGGGCAAAGAACATCTCTAACTTTTATGGATTAGCCGCTTACTTTTTCCTCCTGTACTATTGATATTTAATCATTGTGCTTACTCAATAAAAGACCAAGAAATATCTATTGTGTTATTAGTTTAGTTACATCTTTATCAAAGCCATAGATTAGACCATATTTTATTAGTAGTCTATGTAGAAATTAGTGTAATTTCAACGTTTTCATGCAACTTTATAATGTTTTGTATAACTTCTATTATTTTGGGGGGGAGGGATGTAAAAAACAGTTTCACTATAGTTTTTTTGCCCTTTTTTCACTGCACTCACTGTGTGGCATAATTTTATGCACAGTAAAACATATTTATAAAAGACAATTAATTTTTGTGTTGCCACATTCCAATGGCCTTAAAGGGGTTTTCTCACTAGACTGTTTCACTGAGTCAGAAGCAGTTTTATACTCACTTTGTCTCCGCAGGCTGTGGGTGGTTCTATAGCACTAATTAACATATTTAGCTTCTCTATAGATAGCTGAGCTGTTACACTGACAGGTGCATGAGATGTTATCTCTTCAGTAAACACAAGGTGCTGTGAGGATTGAAAACAATGGCTTTTCTGTAATCTTATTAGAGATAATTAGTTTGTTCTGGAGTTCAATCCCTCCATGGGATGATGTCACTTCCTGCTCTAAGATCTTTGCTCTAATCAGATAACAGAGTAATGGCCAGGGAACCATAGAAACCTGTGTGCACTCAGAGAGCTGATAAAATGTCTCTTATCTCATGACGAAAATAAAGTCTATTGAGCAATGCATTTTGAAAAAGTCTTCATTTAATTGTCCCTTCACGTTGAAAGCTAATCTTTGCAGTGAGAAAACACCTTTAGGCTATGTTCACACTGTTTATTTTGGGATGTATTTCAGCCCGTAATTCGTGCCGTACTGCACGAATTATGGGCTGAGATACATCCCAGTCATTACGGTAATCCACAGTTCTCATAGAGAACTATGGATTACGTCTCCTCTCCCTGCTCGCACAATACGGTGAGCAAGGAGAGAAGTGACATGCCAATTATTCACGGCGTATACGGGCCGAGAATAATGCATGTCTATGGGGCTGGTGAGCTGCAACCCCCCTCCCTCCCCGCCACGCTCCCTCCCCGCCCCTGTACATACGTCCCGCAATTACACCGTGTGAACATTTCCTTAATGTTTCTATTTTTCCATCAGTATAGCTTTTTGAGTTTTTTATTTAAATTTATTTAGCAGCTGTAGCATATTGCTGCTGACAGTATGAATTGAGGTGCTGAGCTAGAGCCATTCCCACACTGTATATTGGAATTACTAGCCTCCAGTGTCATATAGGATTAAAAACTGTGCACATTTACAACCAATTTTAGTTTTATTGTCCCAGTGCACAGGCTCAAATTGGGCTACAGGAAAGCAGGGTTAACATGATTGCACAAGGCCTGCTCTCATCTCCATCTACACAGAGGAAACCCCCAGTATGCCCCTGGGCATGGCAGACCCTTGGGCATAGCAGGCCTGGGGTTGCTTTTCAGTGAGCAAGGTAGAGAAAGAGAGGCAGAGTGATAGAGGCATGTGGAGTCATTTACAGTAGCTGTGGGGTGAGTCCCAAGAATCAACTTCACTGGTGGGCCCCAAAATTCAACTCCACTGGTGGACCCCAGGCACTCCAGTCCGACAGGTGCAGGTGCATTTAAATTAAAAATTAAGCTACTGTACTTTGCAAATAATCTACAGCTTCTATTCAGACCTATGCTTCTTTATGGTAACAGACTACAAACTCTATGTAATCTCATGGCACCACATTATGGAAACACAGAAGCTATACAGCATAAGGGGTTTTCTCATTACAAAGATTAGCTTTCAGAGGGACAGTTAAATGAAAACTTTTTCTAAATACATTGGTCAATAGATTTTACCTTAGTCATGAAATAAGAGCATTTTTATGTGCTCTGAAGTGCATACAGCTTTCTATAGTAACTTGCATATTAGTTGGACTTCTGTTATCTGATTAGCTGAGAGCAGAGAGCAGGAAGTGACGCCACTAATGGAGTAAGATCCAAGCAAACTAATTATATCTAAACAAAAGGCACATGTGCTGTTAAGGACTGAAAAGCATGGCTTCATCTGTAATCTTGTTGGACATAACAATCTCTTGCACTGTCAAAGTAGTTGAATATGCTAATCACTGCAGAGGAACCAGCCACAGCCTGAGGAAACAGAGTAAGTGCAAAACTGCTAAAACTCAGTGAAACAACTTACTGAGAAAACCCCTTTAGCACAAAACAATTTGCAAAGTTACTTGTTTTTTAACCTTACATGCATTATAACAACACAACTGCCATGCCTATGCGGCCTTATAATATGTAAAGCTATTTTATTGTATACTCTATATGTATGTAAAGCTCTTTTATTCTTGAAAAAACAAAATACTCAGCTATGTCAAGGACTACTAAAGGATTATATTCAGTGTGGTCATCTTGTACTATAATACAGTAGCATACTTGCCTTGTCACACCAACAATATTGAGTTTGGAAAATATAATTAAACATTTATAAGATTTGCAACTGCTTAATCCTTAAGCTGGTTGTTCGCTACTTAGGGAACGTTGGTATGTATTGTATGTTTGTGATGTACATTGCTTGTAGCAGATACATTTTCATAGGTAACAAACACATGTTTTTGGCCTCATGCATTTTGTCTGCAGAAGTCTATACAGAGCAACATGGATTCCCAGCTACTATGTACTCCAAAGCTATAGGTGCCTTGTGTGTTGCTCTGTATCACACTTTATGTTGTATTATTTTAGAGTATTTTATCCTAGATGCAACATGGCATCCAACTGAGTGTACCCCTGTTTGCTCCTGTTAAGTCAGAGGAAGAGTTGGATCTAATGAAATTCTATGAGTACCATATTCTGGCTCTGTACAACTAGAAGGTTGTGCTGTAATAAAACCATATGCATATGTTCTCATTAGGAAAATAATGGGTTTCATTTGCTCGTTTGACCCTTCTCCTCTTTAGCTTTTATATTTATCGTACATGATTATAGTTTTAGTCCTTCCAGTGATTCTTTATGTAGCACTCCAGTGGCTGTAAAGAAGACTTGCTTGTAGAATTACGTTTTATGTGGTTGTGCCAGCAATAGCAATAGTTTACATAACAGCTAGATGTTTATTTTGTATGTGAACACACCGAACAGCTCAGTTATTTGCACATGTAGATGTTTCTCTCTTTCAGAGGCAGCAATCTATCACATTGTGACTTTTTCTAAAGCCAGAAAATGCCTGTTTGAATGCTCGTAGCCAGCAAATTCCATATTTGTTGACCCACATTTTGCAATTTACAGGCCTTCATGTGACTCTCTTGGCTAATTATCTTGCTTATGTAATGTGTAAACACTTGATTTCCATGTTCAGACCTGTGAGAAGTTACACATGCAGGTGAGAACACAGCTGGAATGGCATGCAGAGTTATCAGCATATATCAGTATCATTACCAGACCTTACAGAGACATAAAAGGGTCATGTATGAAAAATCTCTCTTCTTCTTAATTTGCTGAGAACATAGTACAAATCTGTCTCAGTCATGCAATAATCGTCTCATGATTTATGAGAAAAATGTCTCATATGAAACCAGTTATGGCCACTATATGCTGCTGTGAATTTCTTCTGAGCTGCTAAATGTTTTATGCCTATTTCAAAGAACAACTTAGATATGCTTTTATATAGAGTATCTCACAGAAGTGAGTACACCCCTCACATTTTTGTATATATTGTATAATATCTTTTCAGAGGACATCCGAGGGGCTGGCTAGAGTCCTAAAACATCCAGGGCCTGGGCCCTATGTGTTATGTTTTGCACGCTAGGGCTGGGTGCACACAGCATTTTTCACACTATATCGTGAACTGTGGCAGGGATGATACTGTCACTAATTTTCTGCGTAGTTTACATAGATACTCTCCATCACCTCAGCAGTACTATGTACAATGAATATCAGTGTTGATAAATTAGCTTTTTCAAAAGTGCTCATCTGTGTATGATAGTGTAATACCTTATAAATAACATTGTTCAGTTACCAAATAATACATCTGTACATGGAGTAAATATACCATACGTATGATTGTTACTAAAAAAAAAATCCTACAATATTAAGACCCAATGATGTTATTACTTAAAGGGGTTTTGCCAGCAGGGGCGTCGCTAGGCTGTTTTATTCGGGGCTCGGGCCCCGAATAAAACCCTCTTTTGCCCGATCTCCCGGGCCCTCAGGCCTCTGCGCTGGGCCTGGAGCACGATGGCTCTTCAGCTGCATGTGCGTCCGCTGGATGCACACACAGCTGAGGGCTTCTGCGGGGCAGAGGAGCGAGCGCCCCCTGCCCCGCAGACAGTGTCGGACCCTAGTCCTAAAACCGGAAGGCTGCCGGGTCCTCACAGCGCTGAGGACCCGCCGCGGCCCCCGTGCGCCTCAGACCGGCAGCGTCGCGATGACATCACATCACGCAACGCTGCCTGTCCTCGGGGACGCACAGCGCGTCATGGCCGTGCGCCCGAGGAGCTCCCGGAGGAGGCGGGCTGAAAAGGACGGAGCGCGCTGGCCGGGGGGGTTAAGGTGAGTATTAATGTTTTTAAATTTTTATAGCGTTTCCCCTGCCTCAGTGCCCTATATACTGCTTGTGCCCTTATAATCCTGCCTGTGGCCCCCATATCCCTGCCTGTGCCTATAATGCTGCCTGTGGCCCCATATGCTGCCTGTGGCCCCAATATGCTGACTGTGGCCCCCTATATATGCCTGTGCCCCTATAATGCCTGCTGTGGCCCCATATGCTGCTGTGCCCTTTTATACCTGCCTCTGGCCCCATATACTGCCTGTGACCCCTTTATACTGCCTGTGCCCCATTTACTGCCTGTGCCCCCATATCCCTGCCTGTGGCCCCCATATCCCTGCCTGTGGCCCCCATATACCTGCCTGTTGCCCCTATATACCTGCCTGTGCCCCCATATACCTGCCTGTGGCCCCCATATACTGCCTCATTGCCCCCATATACTGCCTCAGTGCCTTATATACTGCTTGTGGCCCCCATATACTGCTCAGTGCCCCATAAAATGCCTCAATGAACCCTATATAACCTGCCATGTGGCCCCATATACTGCCTGTGCCCCTTATAACTGCCTTGGCCCATATACCAGCCAGTGGCACCTATATAGTGCCTCAGTGCCCCATATACTGCCTGTGGCCCCATATACTGCCTCAATGACCCTATATACTGCCCTGTGGCCCCATATACTGCCTGTGCCCCCCTATACCTGCCTTTTGCCCCCCTATACCGCCTGGGGCCCCTATATACTGCCTCAGTGCCCTAATATTACCTGCTCAGTGCCCCTATATACCTGCCTCAGTGCCCCTATATACTGCTCCAGTGCCCCTATATTCTGCCCCAGTGCCCCATAAAACTGACTGTGGCTTCCCATATACCTCCTGTGGCCCCCAATATACCTGCCTGTGGCTCCAAATACCTTGCCTGTGGCCCCTATACTGCTTCAGTGCCCTATATACCTAACTGAGGCGACTGC
Source organism: Phyllomedusa bahiana (assembly GCA_025379985.1). Taxonomy (NCBI): domain Eukaryota; kingdom Metazoa; phylum Chordata; class Amphibia; order Anura; family Hylidae; genus Phyllomedusa; species Phyllomedusa bahiana. Next base: position 25,623 of record JAODAL010026346.1, on the reverse strand, counting down.
TATACCTAAAATTAAGGAGTTGCTGGAAATGTGAGGATTCTAAGATATTTTGTGCCCAAAAATCCCCCAGGACGAGTATTGGCCGGGAGCAATCAGCATGAAGGTGTGAACTGGATGGAGAAGAAAAGGGAAAGTGAACGACGCTGATCAGAAAAGACGTCTCCGGTGAGTTAAATAAATGTAACTGCAGTGTAATCACTTATATGTTCTGCAGAGTCTACATACAACTAGTATCTACCACTTTATGGCCCCTGTATGGCGGTGGTATATGTAATCAGAGCCTGTGTTTCAGCTGGTAGTCACATTGGGGTTTGCGTTCCAGCAGGGTCTGGCAGGATTTTTTGAACCTTAAGTAGTTAAAAGTTTTGGGTCTTAGTTTTGTAGGAGTGTTTTTAGTCACAACACTTGTCTGGTAGATTTGCTCCATGTACGGTTGGGTTTTTTAGTGACTGTTTAGGGGTATTGTCATTTGAAGGTGAGAAGTTCTGAAAAAGTAAATTTGTCTTGGTGATTTTTTAAAGTACAGGACTGCTGAGGAGATGGACGGATCTGTGTGGGGATGTGCAGAAAAATTAGTGACAGGAACAGAAGGTTTTTCTCTTGTAAAAAAAAACATCGCAGTTCACAATGAGGCGGGGAAAAACAAAAGGCCCGAGCCCGGATGTTTTAGGACCCTAGCAACGCCCCTGTTTGCCAGGATGGGGCCTTATCTGCTAAGAAGCTAAGTAAAACAAAGCAAATTTCTGAGCGAGAGAGCAAGAGACACAGCCAAGCACAGGGCCGTGCATAAGGGATCTGTGTGAAATGTTCATCAAATAATCAAACTTACAGAACTGTGGATTCTGTATACAAAAGACAACACCTTTTCTCCACAGCAGCTTGAAGGCTTCTTCTGTCCCTATCATCAGATAAAGCAGGGATTACTCAGATAATCAAACTACAACTAGTGGATTCTGTATACAAAAGACAACATGTTCTACCGGTGCCTGAAAACTTCTTAGCTCCCTTTTCTTTTAGAGAAAAAGTGTTCTCTCCCGCGCAAGCCCCGGGCCCGCAGCTTTTCAGGTCGTATCTAATAGAGCTTTTTTAAATAACTATGGGCAGGTAAGGCAGCCGTAGCTCTCTCAGGCTGCAATTTTTTGTAATCACATATATTTAGAAAAGTGATTTAATACCCATTTTGGAGGATCCCACGTCAACATTACATCATGGCAAAACCCCTTTAAGGACCAAGTAATACTGCCAGAGAATGACCAAATGTGACCACTATATATGACTATCAGTTGTCTTCTCTGATTGGGAGTTGTTTCATTTTTCTTCTCCATCCACTCCAGACCGCCATGATGACTTATGGCCTCGACTCATCTCTTCAGAATTTACCTCACAGGCATTTCAGAATCCTCACTTTTCCAGCACCAATAAACATACTTACCTACTGGAGTGGCGTTATATGAATCCCTACTTAATGGGAGTCTATATTGGAAAGCATGGTGACGCTCCATCTCCACAGCAACCCACTTTCCTATGATCGGATAGCTGGTTGCCTGCTTTGGGGGATTTAGAGTCACCCGTCGTTCCTATATAGGCCCCCATTAGATAGGAAGGTATATAACCCCCCAGTAGGTAGGCAGATACAGTTGAAACCAGAAGTTTACATACACAATATAAAAAGACACATATGCATATTTTTCTCACTATCTGACATGAATCAGAATAAACCTTACCTGTTTTAGGTCAATTAGGATTGCCAAAATTAGTTATATTTGCCAAATGCCAGAATAATTTTTTAAGGTATTTTTATTACTTTCTGCAAAGTCAAAAGTTTACATACATTTCATTAGTATTCGGTAGCATTGGCCTTAAACTGTTTGACTTGGGTCAAAGTCTTGGATATCCTTCCACAAGCTTCTCACAAAGTTGGTAGAATTTTGGCCATTCCTCCTGACAGAACTGGTGTAATGAGCCCTGTATGTAGGGTGTTCTTCCGTTTCACTGCCTTTTCAGCTTTGCCAATACATTTTCAATAGGACTGAGATAAGGGCTTTGTGATGTCCACTCTAAAACATTGACTTGGTTATCCTTAAGTCCCTTTATAACCAGTTTGGCAGTATGCTTCAGGTCATTGTCCATTTGGAAGACCCATTTCCGCCAAGCTTTAACTTCTAGTAAAGTCTTGAGATTAGTTCAGTATGCCACATAATCTTCTTTTCTTGTGATGTCCCTCCTGCAGCAAAACAACCCCTCAACATCATGTTGCCACCCCCATGTTTCAGAGTTGTGAGGGTGTTCTTAGGCTTCGAAGTTTCTCCCTTTTGACTCCAAACGTAATGATGGTCATTATGGTCAAACAGTTCGATTTTAGTTTCGTCAGATCACAGGACATGTCTCCAAAAATGTTGGTCTTTGGTCCTGTGAGCATTTTCAATCATTAATCTGACTTCTTCCTAGCAGATTGGCCTTTCAGCCCATGTTGATACAGTAATACATGATATGTAACACACATACAGGTAATGAGTACAGCATAGGAGGGCTTCTTAAAGAAAAATTGGTCTTTGAGAGCCAGAATTGTTGATGGTTGGTAGCTAATCAAATGCTTATTTCATGCAATAAAAAGCAATGTGATGTTCTAGAATTTTATTTGGATTCCGTCTCTCACAGTTGAATTGTACCTATGATAAAAATTACAGACCTCTCCATTTTTTTTGGGTGGAAAAACTTGCAAAATCGCCAGTGTATTAAATACTTATTTTCCCCTCTGTAGATCCCCCAGTAGCGAAGTAGGTAGGTCGGTATATAGCCACATTCAGTAGCTAGGAAGGTATATAGGGTCCCCAGTAGGTAAGTAAATAGGTCGCTTCGGTAGGTAGGTATATAGGTTATCCCAGTAGGTAGGTAGGTATATAGGTCCCATAGTAGGTTGGTAGGTGTGTAGGGCATATAGTAGGTTGGTAGTTATATAGGGTCCCCCAGTAGGTGAGTAGGTGTAAACGGCCCCTAATTGGTGTATAGGGCCCTCCAGTAGGTTATAGGTATATAGCACACCCCAGTATGTAGGTAGGTATATATGTCCCTCCAGTAGGTTATAAGTATATAGGCACCCCCAGTATAAAAGGCCCCTTGTAGATTTGTAGGTGTATAGTACCCCCAGTATATAGGTATTTCTATAGACCCTGATTATAAATGAAAAATAATAATTCCTCTCTCCCTGATGAAGTATTTGCTGTTCCCTGTGTCCCTACACAGGTGGCATGACATCATTATGCTGCGCCAAGTGGCATGAAGACATTCTGTGCTGTATACTCCACTCTTGCTCCCTGCCTTGCGGTAACCTTCAAGTGTATGCACGTCCAGAGGACACTAACACAGTTGAAAGGACTACCAGTGTTTCAAGCCCACGGCAGCGGCTTGGAACCCTGCGATGGACTGACAGTCTGCCCTGGATAAAACTGCCTGGCGACTCCCGTGGAGACAACACTGAAGATATACAATGTAAAGTAGCCAGTGCACAGCTTGAATAACAGTGTAAATTTGGTGTGCTCTCAAAATAACTCAACACATAGCCACCAATGTCTGAACTGCTGGCAACAAAAGTGAGTACACCCGAAGTGAAAATGGAAAAAATGTGCCCAAAGTGTCAATATTTTGTATGGCCACCATTATTTTCCAGCACTTCCTTGGGCATGTAGTTTCACTAGAGCTTCACAGGGTGCAGCTACTGGAATCCTCTTTTACTCCTCTATAATGACATCACAGCTTGTAGATGTTAGAGATTTTGTGATCCTCCACCTTCCGTTTGAGGATGCCCCACAGATGCTCAATAGGGTTTAGGTCTGGAGACATGAGGGGATCATGTTCTGCTTCAGTATGTCACAGTACATGTTGGCATTCATGGTTCCCTCAATGAACTGTATCTCCCCACAGCTGGCAGCACTCATGCAGCCCCAAACCATGGACACTCCAACCACCATGCTTGACTCCTCACCTGGTTGCCGCCACACATGCTTGACACCATCTGAACCAAATAAGTTTATCTTGGTCTCATCAGACCAAAAGACATGGTTTTAGTAATCCAAATGTCTGTTTGTCTTCAGCAAACTGTTTGCGGGCTTTCTTGTGTATCATCTTTAGAAGAGGCTTCCTTCTGGCACAACAGCCATGCAGATCAATTTGAGGCAATGTGAAGTGTATGGTCTGATCACTGACAGGCTGACCCACCCCTTTAACCTCTCCAGCAATGCTGGCAGCACTCATATGTCTATTTTGAAAAGACTATCTCTGGATATGATGCTGAGCATGTGCCCTCAACTTCTTTGGTCGACCATGGTGAAGCCATTTCTGAGGGGAACCTAGCTTGTTAAACTGCTATATGGTCTTGGCCACCATGCTGCAGCTTAGTTTTAGAGTGTTGTTAATCTTTTTACAGTCTATGCCATCTTTATGGAGAACAATTTTTTTTTCAGATCCTCAGACAATTCTTTGCGATGAGGTGCCATGAACTTCCAATGACCATGAGAGAATGGGAAAGGGATAACATCAAATTTAACACAACTGCTCCTCCTTCACACATGAAACCTTGTAACACTAACAAGTCGCATGACACTTTGGAGGGAAAATGGCAAATCGAGCACAATTTGCCCTTTTTCACTTAGGGGGTGTAATTACGTTTGTTGCCAGCAGTTTAGACATTGATGGCTGTATGTTGAGTTATTTTGAGGTCATACCAAATTTACACTGTTATACAAGCTGTAAACTAGCTACTTTATATTGTATCAATCTGTCATATCTTCAGAGTTGTCCCATGAAAAGATGTAATACAATGTTTGCAAAATGTGAGAGGTGACTCACTTTTGTGAAATACTGTGTATATATTGTGCATATTTGTACTTAGCCTCCATTGATTTTGAAAGACTATACTCTGAACTAATTCAAATTAGTGTAATACAATGGTAGGGGTTACAAAAAGGAAGAATATGTATAACAAAATGAGCTAAAGTTTTGAAATTCAAGCAGAGTTCTGCCTTATTTGACAGCTAGGAGGGCTTCTTAAAGAAAAATTGGTCTTTGAGAGCCAGAATTGTTGATGGTTGGTAGGTGATCAAATGCTTATTTCATGCAATAAAATTCAATGTGATGTTCTAGAATTTTTTTTGGATTCCGTCTCTCACAGTTGAATTGTACCTATGATAAAAATTACAGACCTCTCCATTCTTTTTTGGTGGAAAAACTTGCAAAAACGCCAGTGTTTCAAATACTTATTTTCCCCTCTGTAGATCCCCCAGTAGCTAAGTAGGTAGGTAGGTATATAGCCACATTCAGTAGCTAGGAAGGTATATAGAGTCCCCAGTAGGTAAGTAAATAGGTCGCTTCGGTAGGTAGGTATATAGGTTATCGCAGTAGGTAGGTAGGTATATAGGTCCCATAGTAGGTTGGTAGGTGTGTAGGGCATATAGTAGGTTGGTAGTTATATAGGGTCCCCCAGTAGATGAGTAGGTGTAAACGGCCCCTAATTGGTGTATACTGCCCTCCAGTAGATTATAGGTATATAGCACACCCCAGTATGTAGGTAGGTATATATGTCCCTCCAGTAGGTAATACAATGTTTGCAAAATGTGAGAGGTGACTCACTTTTGTGAAATACTGTGTATATATTGTACATATTTGTACTCAGCCTCCATTGATTTTTGAAAGACTATACTCTGAACTAATTCAAATTAGTGTAATACAATGGTAGGGGTTACAAAAAGGAAGAATGTGTATAACAAAATGAGCTAAAGTTTTGAAATTCAAGCAGAGTTCTACCTTATTTGACAGCTAATATTTACTTGTAACCTAGCACTGCAGATAGTATAAGTGTCTGGGTGTTTCCATGTCAATGTTATAAGCTCACAAGTGTGAAATGTGATAGACCATCATGTTCTGTATAGTAAAGTCACAATGACATGTCTGTTTTTAGCTTTTACTCCAGTGATAAATAGACATATTCCCTTTCTCATGGTTCTAAATATATGCGGACTTTAAGTTAAATATACAAAGACAAGCAGTGTCTAGAAGCAGAATTTTTTCAGTGATAGATTTATGACAACTTATAACTGAAAGTTTATTAACATCTGAAAATCTTACCAGTTGTGAGATATTGGGTGCTTTATATTCTTCATAATTTGGAATAGCTTTTGTAAGAAGTGTCTCCAAAAATAAGCTGATCACCAATTGTTCCACTGCTGTGACTTCCAGCGATCAGCTTTAATCTAGGCAGCAAGTGTTTAATCCCGTGGGAATTGAAGATTAAAAGGAACCAAGGACAGCATGAAATAGCCACAGGCTACCTACCTGCAGTAAAGTGTCTTTTAGGCTGAAGTTCGCATCTGTACCAGAGGTTACATTTATCTCTGTCTCAAAGCCAGATCCTTTATGTAACAGCAATCAATAGCGCTCAGCAAACCCCTTTGACTACAATGAGGCCCATCGAGTTTCCATCAAGATGTCTGTCATTTTAATGGAAAAAAAATGTTGCTGCGTGCTGTGCTATTATTGTTCTATAATTTTTGGCTCCAAATGGAACCTATGATGCAGATTGAACGAGTCCTACTCTAAAACGCTGCGGCATTTCAGAGAAAACAAACTTTGAAATAGAACTGAGGTATCGTGAGATGTGTGGAGGCAGAAGCAGAGGAGTCCGAGTAGCTCTGCTATGTGATATATAGGGCTTTATGATTTGGAGCAGGATTTCTGAGTAAAAAGTAGAGAAAATACTGACCCAACTCCTTAAGGGTATTTTGGCATATATGTTGCTGCGGAAATACGCCCAAAACAAGTTTCCAAACACCTCCCATAGATTGCAATGTGCGCCACCATTCACACAACACGTATTTTAATCTTGTAATTTTCAGCTTGCCTGGAAAGAATTGACATGTCTGAGCTGTTATGAGCCATGATGTTTTATTATTATTTTACAAGAAGAAGCTTCTTATGCACCTCTTGTTCCCTTCCTTTGTTTGAGAGATATTTCCTTAAACCAGATTCTTCAATAAGACCTGCCAATGTGAGATACTGAGGGGATGTCACCTGAAAGGAAACACAAGCACCTCATACCTTATCATATTTAAGTCCCAATGGGCTGCCTAAATGCTCTCGGATTATTTTCATGTATTAATAGGGAAGGGAGTAGGATTTCGATTTCCACCTGATTGAGGCTTTTTTTGCAGAGCTATTTTTTTAAAGAGGTTCCCTTGCTTAAGTGGGCAATCTAGAGAAATCTAGAGTCTTGGTTCTGCACCTGGGATTTAGGCAAGAAAAGGGCTCCATGGTCCTTTTTTAACTCCTAAAAAGACTTAAGAGCCCTATACCTGTCCTTAATCTGGCTAACTTTGGACCAAATAGAATATTTGTCTATAAATTAGGACACTTGTAAGACTTTAGATCCTCCAGGCTCTTCTTATGTTCATCACATAGTAGATGACTGGCCAATCTTTAACAGGGCTGATTTTGAGGACAACAAAGCTTTTCCATTTGGGGATGATGACTCCCGACCTCCTGCTCTGTCTTAGCCAGCATAAGTAGCAATGGATTGATTGTGTCTGTTTTTTAAACCACATGTTTTTCTAGATTTGGTCTATTACATCATTCTCCTAGTGATACCAGGGTCTATATTTGGCTCAATTAGCACTTAAATGTTAGGAATGTCAATTAAATTCCTTAATAGAAGCTCACCTTTAATGAAGTGAAAATTGTCCATTTTTGTGAAAAAAGCTTAGAGGGAATGTCTTTTCAGCATTGCCTACCTTCTGTATTTGGAATTCGCTCCACTGTCCTCTTTCCAAGGAGGCGATAGAGGAGTGTGAGATTAGCTCAAAATCCTACTCCATCTGAGGGTGAAGCCCTGGGAAGCCAGGGGAAAAGGTACTAGAAAAGGCACACACTTCACTCTAGTAAATGGAAACAAAGGGTCTTTTTGTCAAGTATTACTACTAGTGCTGCTATACCTTTTCTATCCTACAAATAAAATGTATACCAATGTAAAACAGACCAAATATTGCCACAAGTCGACTTTATCTGGTTTATTTAAAGCACTGGTGCCTTGCAGTACACATTTGAATAAACTTTTTTATAGTACATTCTGATGTATATTGGTGGCACGGAGTAGATGTGGGGGTTCAGTTTGGTGATTTGGATTCACACAAGGTTTTCATGAAAACTCGAAAGACATCAGAAAGTAACATGTTATAAGAATCTCTCAGTAATGTGACTTCAGGCACTGGGCCTGTAACTTATATCACATCTCAAACTAGAAGTATAAAATGTAGATCAGTTGATAATTTTTATTGAAAGGTCTTGCTGACTTTTTATTGGTATACCTATTAGTAGGATTAATCTTTAATACTATGGGACAAACACAATTGTAAATATAAAGTACAAAAATGTTATTGGAGCAGGTTCATTAAATGCAATTTGTCATTATGACCCTTGAACTGAAATTCTTTGTTAGAGATAAGATATCAACTAAAAAAATCTCTAAACCAATCTGATTTTATGCTTTAACGGTTTCTCTTTTTGTTAGTAATGATTCACATAAATGTTCCTTTTGAAAACATATCTAATACTAGGGGTTTAAGTAATTAAAAAAATAGATCATATACTCATTTTCACGATAATCCTTTTTATATGCTTAACTTTCATGCAGATTATGTTTCATGCTCCATAGAGGGAAAGGAGTTTAAGATGTTTGACCCTAACTTGTCCACTTTAAACAACCTATTGCTCTTTGGTACATGTAGTATTGTATATAACAGAATACAATACTTATCTAACAACATAACATATGATATTTAGTGTCCTTATTACTGTTGTCAATTGGATGTAGAACTGATTTCTGATTTATGAAATACACATATTTGACATTATTGCACATGAGAGAGTTAGTCAGTTAATTTTCTGATAAATATTATTGATTGCAGAAACTTCCTTATAACATGAAAATGTGAATACAAATTGTTAATGTGCTCTTTGTGACCATTTTTACCATGAATAAGATCTACCAAATGAAATAAAATGAACTGCAATTTTACATTATAAGAAAACACTATGGGGGTAGATCCATTAATACATTCAATACATAGGCAGTGTAAATTAAGACTAGACAGTATTAAAAAGAACCAGAATGCATAAATACATAGGGGCACATGTATGAAAACTGTCTAGGTCTAAGACTGTCTTTGTTGCCCATAGCAACCAATCAGAACTCCCCTTTAATTCTCTGAAAAAATGAAAGGGGAGCTCTGATTGGATGCTATGGGCAAAAAATAAATTCTTAGAACTGGACAGTTTTCATACATAAGGCCCTATAGTTTGTAAGGTTAAAAAACACACACATCCATCAAGTTCAGCTTACTATCCTACAGGGGATAGAAGCCAATTGTCCTCATTTTAGGGGAAATAAAAAGTTCTTCCTAAAACCAATCTGGCAAGCAGAATAAATCCCTGGATCAACAACCCTTTTCCAGAATCCTAGATATTATAACTTGTTATACTATTACACTCTAGAAATGCATCAAGGCCCCGTTTGAACTCTGACACCATGACAAGTTCCTCTGGCAGAGATTTTCACAGTCTCACTGCTTTTACAGTAAAGAATCCCCTTCTGTGTTTATAAAATAGAGGCTATCCCCTTGTTATGTCACAGTTTGTCAGTATATGATACATTTGGTGCATACTTACACTGTCTAGTGTACACTATTTTTTAAGTTGGCTTAGTTTGTGCCAGCAGTTGCGTCAAAAGTGTCTAAAAACTATCTATTACACATAATAAATGTGGTGTAAAACATGTACACTAGTCTTTAGCCAAAAATTATGGCAAAATTCTGCAGCAAATAATTAACGTTCCCCTACGTGTCTTTCAAAAAAGAAAAAAATAGGTGTGTACTACAAAGGGTGAAATTCTGCTTTGGGCAAAGGGGCCATAGACTTCTCCAGTCATGATAGTCATCATAATTTAAAGGCATAAATACTAAGTCACACTTGCTCCACCAAGGGGCAAAATCCTCCTCCTGTTAAAAACATTAAATGTAATACAATAATATTAACAGCATATTAAAAAAACAGACCATGATAAGTGTATACTACCAATGAAAAATGAGAGTTGTGACAACAGGGAAAGCAAGTGTTTAATGCAAACACAAAACAAGTTACGTGAATGGAAGAAAGAATTAGCAGGAAAGATGACACGGACGATAGAAAAAGAGAGAGAGAAGGAAAAAAATAAGGGGGTGGGCAGGCAGAATCAAAGCTATGACAGAAACTACATTAGTACTCAAGTCATAGTTACTCTAAATGGGTACTGTACAATGTTGAAGTCTCGAAGATCAGCCAATTATACCAAGTCATGGAAAAAGAAGCCAGTGGGATTAGGCAAGACTAGTGGGAAACATGGTCCTTTTTTCCACCTTATATCTCTAACATTTAGATGAAATGGTAAGATGGTAAGACTGTATACACTGCTACTGGCTACTCACAAAGGCTTTAGAGAAGAGCAGGAAGGTCATCTGACTTTCCTCATAGTTGAAGGAAATATGTCAATATTGTTTTCAGTTGAACAAAAAGGAAGACCGCAATAGACTAGAAAGAGAGCCCAACATAAGAGAGGAGGCCGAGTATATACTATGTGAAACCAGATCCCTGTTCAACCAGGGACATTGTTTCTGAAATATAACACAGTCAGTTAAAGAGTATGAACGAAAGGGAGTTGGAGTGATCTCCAAAAGCCAAGTGAATAGTACTTTTATTTGTTTGTGCTTAGATGATAGGACAAAAGTGAAAGGACATTCAAATTCTTTTGTTGCATGAGCTTTCTTAAAGAAGTTGTCCAGTGGAAAGCTAGGTGCCTTTGCAATGCACTTTCATTACATGTTTTGTGAGCTTTGATGACAGAAAGTCTGGTAGTTCTATGTGTCAGGACCCACGGGAACCGCTCTGTGTTAAGCCCAAGAGATCAGGTGACCAAGGGAGTGTGGTTTCTCGAGCAAATCTTTAAAGCCACACCTCTGAGGTCCTATCTTCCATGTATTTCATCATCAGGGAGGAAACAGGAGATGAGTACCGAGACTGAGTTTGGGAGAAGGAAAGATAGATACAGCACAGCAAAAAATCCTGATACTTGTAGTTTTACAGGACAATGCTGCTGCAAAGATGGCTACATACAGAACAAGAAAAGCACAAATTAGCAAAGAAAAACATCACAGGGAAGTGAATAATGTAAGATTCAGCAAGCAATATGAAGATTTTTTTTTTCTGTATGCTGAGCAACCTCTTTAACCATTTTACACTTCCGGAATTCTGACAAAACCTGCAGTATAAAAAAGACGAAAAAAATATACCTTATATAGACCATCAAGAACATTGTTAAAAGGCACCAAACATACAATCATGCTGCCTTCATGCAAGTTTTAACAATTTGTAACATTTTATAAAAATCAGGGATATGTATATATACATACAAGCCACTATATCCATAGTCAATTAAAATGTTCAAATTTGTAACAGTTAGTGCAATGCAAGCTTGCACATAAAATATACTGTAACATTATAGATTCATGTCTACAAAATGTGCACACTCCACACATAACACCTAGAAGAGTTTGCGTGCTTGAAATACTGAAACAGAGGGCATGCAACTTTTGGTCTTCACTAGCCCATCTGAATAAAAAAAAATCCAGCTTAACATAACTTTTCATGATAGCTTTTTAATTTTTACCCAAAGTCACACTTAAAAGTAAATCTCCTGATAACATAGTTTCATCCCAGCCTGTAATCTTATTACAGAAGTAATCTTCTGTTCCATCCTTACATACATGTACTGACAGGTTCATTAGATTGTGTGGAAAAAATATCAGAAGATGATTTCCAGAGTTTTTTTTTTAGCTCGTGTCAGAAAATGTGGATGGAGCCAACATTTCTTCAGCAGCGATATAGGTCAGAAAGTGAGTTTGGTCATTGCTTCCTATGCTAGGCACAGCTGTTTGCAAACAGGATGTGGTGAACCGTGTAGCAATGACTGCTACGCCCTCGATACATTTAGAATAAAGTTGACACAAACTATGTAAAAAACAGTGACCTTCAGTTTTATTTTTTGGTGAAGTTACTGATTAAATTATTTTATTGTCATATTTATTGGAAGTAATGTATCAGCTACACATTAGTATATTGATCCTACTGATGCATGTTAGCACTGATGTTTCTACCACTTTGTTTGCACCATAAAATAATGCTAGGTAAATTTGTAAAATTTTTGTTTCTTTTTAACACCCACCTCAGAAGGTGCTTCACTGTCTTACAAGTGACTGATATTATACAGTAGAAGAGAATATGTCCCGATGGTGTCCTTATATCTCTTACCAGACGCTTATTTGCTTTTTGTAAGCTGTTTTTGAAATATTATAATTTTTTTATGATTTCAGGCAGCTTCAAAACTAACAACAGCTGTGGGACTTTTTTCCACAGGGGAGATCCTAATGACTCCTAGAATAATCCCAATTGTCTTTTCAGTTCCACATTAATGGAACTAATCATGCAATCTAATGAAAATTGTTATGATAATTACAACATAGACACAAAGGGAATTCAAGTGCCTAGACTTTCCCACTAAACAATGGTTATTTTTAATTGTAAGATGTTAAAGGAGCCGTCTCAACAACAAGAGCTGATGGAAATTGTGGCCAACTAGACACATGGCATTACATAATGGCCATTAAGATGAATAGCTATCTTTATAATCTTATGACAGCTCAAGTTTGCCAGAACAGGAGTCACTGTTTCTGGATAAGAAAAGGTGGTCCTATGTGGGAGATCCATTTGACATCCATATAAAGCACATATACAGTGGTTGTCTTCATGCCTTTGCAAGTGTTGACACATTTATGTTCACTTTTCTGGGGTTTATGTACCTAAGAGGGGTTTTCTCACCATAGTGATTAGTTTTCAACATGTGGAGGAAGGTAAATAAAGACTACTACCAAATACATTGCTATTTTGATTTTGCATTGTTCAGGCTGAAACCAATGGACATCTGCTTTTTACAGCCTTACAAACTATATGAAAGATTGTATCTACTGCTAGCCTACACAAGTTTCTCTAGGTTACCAACCACCTCTAGCTGCTCTCCCTTATATGATTGCTCAAAGCTGCCATCGACCATGGTGAGCCATTGCCTGCTGAGTCTTGTCTCTAGCATAGGAGTTTGTTTGCCAAAATGAATGACAAGTTTAAGCCCTTAGAGCTCTGTAGCTTTGTGCACTTCAGATTATAAACCTATTGTACTCATATCACTGTTACAGGAACAGCAGAGCTGACATGCCAGTCACTGCTGTAGAACCACCCACAGCCTGACCAGGCGGTGCGAGTTTAAAGGGGTTTTGCCACAAAGTAAAATTGACGTGGGAAGTTTGAAAATTAAATAATAAACATTTTCACCTTTTATGATTATTAGAAATTCTGCACCATTTTTGTTTAAGCTGCTCCTTTAGTGATCCACTGTTTACAGCTCATCTCCAGGGGATACGACCAGGGCTGAGAGCTCCTCACTCCTGGTCAGACATGCTCAGATATCACCTCTCTTCTCAGGTAACTACTGAGTTTTCGAACCCCGGGTGCTGTCATTCTACTCCTGTCCTACTCCTGTTTAAATCAAACAGTGCAAATTAAAAAATAGAACCCTCAATGAGGTATGTGCATTGATAAAGAGGGAAAAAAATCCACAGGTTAATTTCCTGCAGGGATTTGAACCAAGGACCCTTGTGCTGTAAAACAAAAATGTTACCTCTGAGCTACAATGTAGCAATTCTATACATAAACAGACCTTTCTTTCACTAGAGAGAGGAAAGGCATGATATGCAATTCAAATAAATCACACCCACCCCCTTCTGAGTACACAGAACTGAAGAGCTGGATGCAGGAAGTATGAAATGAGATAGTGGCAAAACCCCTTTAATGCTGGCTGTGACTCTGGGAAACAGCATGGTGAGACAGTCCCTTTAATACTGTATCAGGCATCTGTAATGTGTACTGAACTTTAGGTTTACTTAACCTCTTAATTAGTGACGATTCACCTTTTTATGGTGCTCATAAATGGACCTTATTCTAGAGTGCTGTGTTTTATAGCTTTAGAAAAACAGACGTGGGTCAGATGGCAGACTTGGTTCAGGGGTCTGGCTATCAGAGTCAACCAGGCACTCTAAATAAGGAATAAAAATAATGGTAAAATAAAGTATGCCAGGCAGGGCCGGGACAAGGAATTTTGGTGCCCTAGGCAAGTACAGCCAATGGTGCCCCCCTCACTCCCCAAAAAATTGCACCCCCCACACTAATTCCTCTCACCCCTGCACCAGGTCCTTCCGACCCTGCACCAGGTCCTCCCCCCCTGCACCAGTTACACTCTGTCCCCTGCACCAGTTACACTCTGTCCCCTGCACCAGTTACTCTCTCCCCTGCACCAGTTACTCTCTGTCCCCTGCACCAGTTACACTCTGTCCCCTGCACCAGTTACACTCTGTCCCCTGCAACACTCTGTCCCCTGCACCAGTTATTCTCTCCCCCTGCACCAGTTACTCTCCGTTCCCTGCACCAGTTACTCTCTGTCCCTTGCTCCACTCAGTCCCCTGCACCAGTTACTCTCTGTCCCCTGCACCAGTTACACTCTGTCCCCTGCAACACTCTGTCCCCTGCAACAGTTACTCTCTGTCCCCTGCACCAGTTACTCTCTGTCCCCTGCACCAGTTACTCTCTGTCCCCTGCACCAGTTACTATCTGTCCCCTGCACCAGCTACACTCTGCCCCCTGCACCAGTTACTATCTGTCCCCTGCACCAGGTTACACTCTGTCCCCTGCACCAGGTTACACTCTGTCCCCTGCAGCAGTTACTCTCTGTCCCCTGCACTACTCAGTCCTCTGCACCAGTTACTCTCTGTCCCCTGCACCAGTTACACTCTGTCCCCTGCAACACTCTGTCCCCTGCACCAGTTACTCTCTGTCCCCTGCACCAACTACTCTCTGTCCCCTGCACCAATTACTCTCTTTCCCCTACACCACTCTGTCCCCTGCACCAGTTACACTCTGTCCCTGGCACCAGGTTACACTCTGTCCCCTGCAACACTCTGTCCCCTGCACCAGTTACTCTCTGTCCCCTGCACCAGTTACTCTCTTTCCCCTACACCACTCTGTCCCCTGCACCAGTTACACTCTGTCCCCTGCACCAGTTACACTCTGTCCCCTGCACCACTCTGTCCCCTGCACCAGTTACACTCTGTCCCCTGCACCAGTTACTCTCTGTCCCCTGCACCAGTTACTCTCTGTCCCCTGCACCAGTTACTCTCTGTCCCCTGCACCAGTTACTCTCTTTCCCCTGCACCAGTTTCTCTCTGTCCCCTGCACCAGTTACTCTCTGTCCCTGGCACCAGGTTACACTCAGTCCCCTGCAACACTCTGTCCCCTGCACCAGTTACTCTCTGTCCCCTGCACCAGTTACTCTCTGTCCCTGTACCAAATACACTCTGTCCCCTCCACCAGTTACACTCTGTCCCCTGCACCACTCTGTCCCCTGCACCAGTTACTCTCTTTCCCCTGCACCACTCTGTCCCCTGCACAGATGTGCAGTCCCACGTAAAACAGTTTTGCGACACAGATGTGCAGTCCCACATAAAATACTTTTGTTACACAAATGTGCAGTCCCATGTAAGTCACAGAGAACACAATTTTACTGTGCAGTCCCACGTAAATCACTTTTGTGACTCATATTTGCAGTCCAATGTAAATCACAGAGAAAGAACATGGCTATACTGTGCAGTCCCACATAAAAAAACAGCTGTACTGTGCAGTCCTACAGCTGTACTGTTCAGTCCCATGTAAAGAAACTTGTGTGAGACAGCTGCGCAGTCCTATGTAATCCACTTGTGAGACAGAAGTGCAGTCCCATGTAAACAAAAAACGATAAAGCTTATAGTTTTGTTCTACAGATCTGTAGAGGTCAGAGGTGTAATAATCTGCAGGATATATAACCATGTGTGAGAGAGAAACAGGAAAAAAAATCACCCATCTTTCCCAGATGTATGTAGAGAGAGCAAGAAATTTAGATATACACTATCGAATTAAACTTAGCTTTTCACTTCCAATGACAGCTGAGAACCTCTCCCTTCCCCCAGCTCACATAGAATGAATCCTCACATGCAAATTTTGAGAGCGTGTCTGCAGAGAGAGAAGATACTCCCTGATGGGAGGAGAAACACACCCCTCCATTTCACAAGCTCTGCTTGGCAACCAGCATAAAAGGCTGCCAAATGCTGGAATGAGACAACCCCTTTAAGGAGTCTTATCAGGATTTTTTTTTACTTTTACTGTTTCAAATCATATAACCCAATATATCACAGATCTCAGTTTCTCTGCCTCTGTTATATCCTGCTGTCAGATAGGGTAGCAAAAACCACCTGACAACTGCACTTTAACCCAAATATGGAAGGCTTTTTGTGACAGGCATTAAACATTTTTCATCACATATCAATAACACATCACTTCTTTATATTACTTTTTAGCAAAAAAGTTTTTATTGTTTCACATATATTTCACAGCATACTTGAATATTATCTATCTCTTTTAGTCACAAAAAGTTGCATGTATAACCTGTAATTCCTTGTGATTCTAACTAGTCTATGTCCACTTGGCGTATATGAGACAAAAAGCTGAAACCTCTAATGGAAAGTCTTTATCACATATTGGAATAACTTTTTGTGACTAAAAGAGAAAGATAATATATAAATATGCTCTGAAATATATGTGAAACAATAAAACAGTTTTTTGCTAAAAAGTAATTTAAAGAAGTGATGAGTTATTGATACGGCATATTGATATATGATGTATCCTGATTGGGATGGAAGGATCCCTTATTATGCTGCCATCCTTAACGTGTAATACACTAAGATAAAGGTGTGATAAAACATATTATTAAACATTTTTCAACCTGTTCTTGTGTCAATTTTAATGTTCACTTTTCCATACCTTCCCCATAAACTAAAGGTACTATTTAGTATTTTCTAATTTTTAATTAAAAAATTGTAAAACCATCTCTAGACTGTGGCTGCGGGTATTATAAAATGGTGGTCTATGGATTCATCCTCTTGCTTATTCCAGCGATTCAGATTCTTCATTGCAAAATCACATTTTGTGCTAAGAAAACATCTAGAAAAGACAATGTATGTTAAAACTGATTATAATCATAACGGCATCAAGTATCCACGGAGTACAGAGGTGCCCTGAATGAAAATAATTTCCTTAAAAGGACATCTTCTTGCAGAAGGAACATCTCAAGTTAAGTAACAGATTTTGCTGTAATCCAGTATTAAACCGACATTTATCCTCAGTACACTGTAGCTACATATCCTAAAGATAAACCACAACACAAAACCATTGTTCCCCAAAAACCATGGCCTCAAAAGGAAGAAACACGCCTCAATAACATAACCAACCCAAAAAAATAAACATAAAAAAGAAAAACAAAAGAAAAACTATTTTTTTTTTCTTTTTATGTTAGTAAATAATGTATTAGAAATAACACATAATTAGTAATACAGATAAATAGTCACAAGACAATACAAAATAAAGGACGTGGTCATATGAGACGAAAGATTAAAAACATGCATGACACAATAAAGATGACAACAAGGACAAGAAAACAAAATAAGGAGGGTATAACAATTGATAACAAAATATCAGCAATTCCAATCTGACCAAATTGCATCTTTGTGTCCACTTACGGGTTAGTACCGAAAATCTACATTTCAGACAACTACCAAATTGACACAGATCAAATAGCAAAAGATACAAAAGTCAACATGAGTGGAATAACATAGTGCAACTATGACAATTACAATAATGTGTAGTATGACATAATGCGTACACCCGTCACAGAAGAACCAATGCTCATTTAGCCACAGCTTCATCTGGGAGCAGAGAACAGCAGTTCAGAGCTGGGGGGTTGTGTACTGCTGTCATAAATATGTGAACGTAGATCTATACAGTTTACACACTGACTCATGAGTCCCAGCTATCATCATTATCATGACAACAAGTACAGAGTTGGGGGAAATTACACACCAATGCAAGCGCAATGTCTAGCAGTGATAACTGTGGAGGGACGTCCTAGATTGCAGTGCAGTCCTAGATTGCAGTGCAGTCCTAGATTGTAGTGCAGTGCAGTCTAGGACATCCTAGATTGCACTGCAGTGCAGTCTAGATTGCAGTGCAGTGACATCCTAGATTGCAGTGCAGTGCAGTGCAGTCTAGGACTTGTAGAAAAGGGCGGCTGGAAAACTACTGACACTCCTACAAGCAGGAAGTTTCACAGCAAAAAGTGGATCTCATGATAGATGAAGAAGGAGGCTTAGAAAAGAAATACATAAAGGTAGTGCAATATCTTTACTTTTCCATACGAATGCTGTTTATAGTGCTCCATGAAATCTTTAAACTCCTGGATAACCCCTTTAAAAGTCTTTGAGAGGGAGGTAGCACTCTAAAATGTTACGATATTGGGGCTTTATCACAGAACATCACAGTTCACCAAACATTTTGTTGCAAATAGTCAACTAGGTGGCAAGAAATGCAAAAAAAAAAAAGCATATTAACCATCATGATGCATGCCACGGTCCCCGCTCTGGACCATAAGCACGCTTGTGTCTCTATCCCACATGGCTACCATCACTCACCTCTCCCCGCTTCTGCTCTTTTCCCACTTGCTGTCTCTGGCCGACACACATGCCCTAGGGCACGGCGACTCTCAGAAATGTAAAAGGTCAGCATGCTGCTGATTTCCAATCACCAGGCGCTGGACTCTTTATTACTTCCCCTAAAGTTCCCTACCAGTGTATTGCTGTGTTTTCCTAGCGTCTACTGTGCTCATGTTTATGCTATGCGGATTTTGACTTCTGCTTGTGACCACAACTAATCTCTACCTGCTGCTTGCCCTGACCCTTTGTGAGTGACCTCACCCCATCTTATCTGCTCCTCCGGTACCACGCTTATACATGCATTGTCACTGCGAGAAGTCATGGCAGGGGTAGCAACATGGGAGTTTCCCACCACGAAGTTCATGCCGCCTTGCGGTGGTCCCTGGTGAATACCAGGGGGGCTCATTAGACCCCACACCCTGGCTGGTCTGTTGTCATTTCTTGTGGTGAACTAGATGATTCACTACTATCACCCATGACATTAACTGAGACAAATCAAACTTTAAGTGACCAGGAGCCCATTATCCTCCAGTGCGGTTCTATTCCAGAACTGAGGTTGAAACCCGATCACCACTGAACAAGACACACACGTTAAAACATCAAGACTGGGCTGAGAAATTTCTGAAGACAGATTTTTCACATTTTTTATGAACCGATGAGATAAGTAACTCTTGACCGACCAGATGGATGGCTCGTGTCTAGATCAGTAACATGCACAGAACTCCACTTCAATTCATGTGTACAGTAAGCAAGATGGAAGTGGAATACTACTATGGGCTGATATTGTTAAAGATAAGCTAGTTGGACCTTTTCAGGTCGAAGATAGACTCAAAAATATATTCCCAAACCTACTGACAGTTTTTAGAAGACACTTCTGTCAAGCAGTGGTTCTGAAAAAGTCTGCATCTTTCAAGAAAACCATAATTGTTACGCCGGACACTGCTTCATTGCATATATTAAAGTCCTCCACGAGATAGAGAGAGAGCACTACATCAAAGAAAGAGGAAGAATATTAAAGGGCCTGAGAAAAATCATCCAGAGAACTGTTAAGGCAGTAGTTGCAGAAAAAGAGAAGTATGTAAACCTCATAAAGTTAGTTTATTGTCTGTCCATAATGTGTGAACCTGCTACGAAGCTCCTGTGAGTAAAGCCTGCAAGATCCCAAAGCTGAATAGTCTCTTTGGTTATTCCTGTGCTGCTGCAATACACGAACACCATTTACCTCCACCTGCGCACACCTTACATGCCAGCTATGTACTGTATTTACAGAAGAGAAAACCAAGAAAAAAGGGACAGCATAAAATTGATGCTTTTCTATTCTCCCAGCCAGAACAAAAATTTGCCATTTAGAATGTAGATCTGTTTTCCCTTAGTTCTGTCAACAGCACAATGATGAGGATTTATCCGCCCTGCACACTGATAGGATAGATGGAATTTTTTTTTGTGCGATCTATCCAATAAAATACAGTCCCAGACACTTCCTTGTGTTAATTTAATTTGGGGAGGGAGCTTTGTGCTCCTGACAGGACTAAGGGAAAACATAATGGGGATATAACAAGAAGATTCTTCCCAGTGTGCATCAGATTAATGAAGGGAAAGAATCTATGTTCCCCACCATAACATAAGGCAAGTCTCTACATGTCTATATATAGAGGATACTTATCTTAAAGAGACAGTCTGCAACCACCTGTTCTACATCCCAGAGAACAGGAAAAACACAATGAGGAGGAGCCTGGGGCTGTATTTTATAGGGTAGCAAATTCATTAAAATTCCATCAGTCCCATCAGTCTGCAGGGCAGATAAATCCCCATCATTGTGCTGTTGACAGGGATGTAAGAGAGTTTTTTGTGTAAATTAGCTATCCTCTGTTTTTGTTGTAATCGTGTATTATGTGGCAACCCAGTAGCCAGCCAAGAGATGGCAGTTACTGAGAAGAAACCTACATTTACCATCATGTAAACTGAAAATCAAATTTGGCTCCATGGGTAAAACATTGTCAATAGATGTATCTTCTAAGGTATTTTTAAATTATGACTTGTATATGTAACAAATATCAGTATAGTTAAGGCACATATTTTACAATGGTTCGTGGAATATTTTTGTATGTGACATATAGACGAGCTTAAATAGTGCTAGTGCAGCAGGTGTGAAACTGCAAGCTTTGAGATAACTAATTTTAGCAATGTGAATATCACTTGGAAGGTTGGCTTACAGTATTGTAGCACCTGTGCTGTTTTATTAACCATACATTTGCATCTTGTCATACCCAGAGTCTGAAATGTTAAATCTCTATACTACATAGCTTAAAGGGGTTGTCTCGCTACAAAGAATAGCTTTCAAATTGTAGGGAACACAAAATAAAGACATTTTCCAAATATATTGCTTTGTTCCTCTGTTTTCCCTAAGGAGATACAAGTGAATTTATGACCTCCCTGGCTATTTCAGTTCCCTCAGTAACTGACCTGTAAACAATTCTCCCCCTGCTGTTTGTTCAATGAGATAACAGTGAGTGATGTCATCACACAGGTTGAGGCAGTGTGCTGTGCTGCTCAGCAGTAAAAAGCTTGATTTATGTAAAATAAACAGAACTGTAATTAGGGCTTTTGTTTTGGGGTCACATAAGAAGTCCTGCTAGTACTTTGAGAAGCTAATCTGATCTAATTAGCATCTGAAAGCACAGCAAGCATGGAGCTGTACAAGCATGGAGCTTATGCAAATGAGTCAGTCTGAACTAGGAAGTGACAGAGTATTTCATTCATGCATTCTCTGAAACTCTGAAGGGAGACAACTCCTTTAAGGCCTGTTCACACCAAGTTTTTTGTTTTCATTTAGTATGTACATTAGGAAAACTCCTCCCATTGCTAGATGGGGAACAAAAAGGTGTCTTTTTTTGTCTTCATCTGGAAAAGTCAGTATGTTATAAACAAAAAGGAATAGAGTAGCAAAGTAGACTACACCTTTTAATCATAGTCTGCAGAGTCCAGTAAAAAAAAACATATACATTAAACAAGTACAGTTTTTTATCATATATATTATATATACCTACAAAAACAGTTTAAAAGTAAAATATATTTTTTCATCAATTCACATTAAATGCAAATAAAATACAAATTGAAAATACAGATGGCAACACGTATGATTTTTGGCGCCCAGGAGCCATTTTTTTTGCACGTTTTTGTAGCATGGAATGCGCCTGAATCTATGAACCTGTTCTACTGTGGGTCATAGACTTAGCACTTTCTAGCTACTAAGCCACACTTTAGGCTCAGGTAAACCACTTTTAAGATGGTCTACTTGTTCCAGCAGTAATGTGCCTGGTTTTGCCGTATTGAAGCTATAAATATGTAGCTTCGTACGGTTGTAGTGCACCTTGCCTCCTGCATGCCCCCAATCTCTGGCGCATTACAAAGTGCTGCGGGTGCTCTGTAATGTGCCTGATATCGGAGTGCGCCGGTTTACAAATAGAGCGAACAGGGCTGCGCCAGTTTTCGAGATGAAAAGACGCCAGACCTCTGGTGCAGCCCCGTTCATAGATGTCGCCCATAATGCACATAAGAGCACCCATATAGAAAATAGACATATGGAAATATCCTAAGGTGCATAGTAAGGAACAGTAAATACAACCTAAATCCATTACGGTAGTCTATTGGTGATGGATGTCACTAAATGGCATCCATCAAAGCCATTTGCACAGCAGAATTCACCCCGGCAGTACAAGTTGTAGGAAAATCATGCCCCTTTGACAAAAAAGTAATTATATCACAACCAAAAAAGGGGACGTCCTAAAACTTAAATTTTAATATCAAAGGAAAATATCGATAAAATGTTAAAGGAGAAAACGCTCAAAAAAAGCATATATTTCAGCCACATAACAGCAAAAAAGTGTCAACAAGAGGTAGAAGACTCAAATGTACGCCCTATAAGACTCTAAACAAGCAACTACACAGACCCTAACCTACTGAAAAAAGGGTGGTCGATCTGATAAGGGCGTCCCTGACCGAAACGTCAGTCTATAAACAAGACCATAATATTCCCTCTGGTCCCGTCCCGAAGCGCACTCCAGTTACGTCACCAATATGGCACATGGTAGTGTCTTTAAATTGCGGGAGCTTTCCGCTTAGGCATCTTTTTCTGCATTACAGCCACTGCTGTCATGCCCAGACTGGGTTTGAGAGGATGCCTTGAAACAGTTTGTATTGCTACATTTGCATAGCACATTGTATATATCGGCAGTCTCGTTTTATCTGAGGATCTGTACCTGTGTGTTGATTTGGTTGAATTTACATGTTCTACATGTTGTACTGGTGTCTCTTTACATTTTCTGACTCCTTGGTCCATTTTTTGCCCCCTATCTGTCCCCTGAGGTGATCAGTGAGTTCTACACTCTAACGGGGCTGATCAAAACATGGTGGCACTGGACCAGAGAGAATATTAGGGTCTTGTTTATAGGGTGAGGGTCCGGTTAGGGACTCCCTTATCGCAGCCATCACCCTGTTTTTCTGTAGGTTAGGGTCCATGTAGTTGCTTGTTTAGGGTCTTATAGGGCCTACATTTGGGTTCCCTGCCTCTTGTTGACACTTTTTTGCTGTTATGTTGCTGAGAGACATGCTATTTTAGCGTTTTCTCCTTTAACATTTTATCAATATTTTCCTATTAGAGTTAAGTTTTAGGACTTCCCCTTTTTTTGGTTCTGATAAAATCCCTCAAAGTCATCCCTTAAATGTTTTTCAGGCTGTATCTGTTAAATGAATATCACTAAATGAATATCACTATGGCCTGTGGGTCATGGATGCACTAAAAAGTCTGTTCTCACCATGCTCTTTTACAGAGCCACAGCCAGTTTCTGACTTGCACTTGGTTAGGTTGTGGGTGGTTGTACAGCAGTGATCGGCATATCAGCTCTGCTATTCTTAGCTGAGCCTGTTACAGTGAGATGAATGCTGAAGGTTTGCAAACTGTAGTGCACAAGGCTACAGAGCTCTAAAGGATAAAAGACTGTCAGTAACATAGATAAACAAGCTTCTGTTTTACTGATAATCAACAACAGGGAGTAATGACACCATAGTTGGACATGGGCTGCTTGGAACAATGAGACCAGAGAGAGAGAGCAGACAGACATGTTCAGTAAGCTAGAGAAATCTCAAAATCAGAATAGCAATGTATTTAGTAATGGTCTTAATTTACCTTTTACCTACAGTACATGTTTAAAGCTAATCATTGTGGTAATAAAACTTAAATGGATGCCTAATGGTGAAATCAATTACCCATATGTTATAATAACATCTCTTTGACAGATATGTCAAAAAACAGCTCCAATAAATCCAATGTACTGATTCCATATTAGTCTATAGGTGACGGATGGCACCCATCACAGCCTCCATTATTTGTACATGTCGGGAGCCTTTCCAGGTGCATACTCTAAACATGGACGAGAAAATTGAATGTGAAGAGGCCCTGAGTTATACTAGAGTTCCTGTTAGCTTAAAAGTCAACACTCCTCCCTAGAGTAAATAAAGGTACATGTTTATTAATGTGGAAGCAAAACTATTAAAAGGCTCATCTTCCTATAGTGAAATATTCTCATTGTATTTTCTAATTACAGAAGAGTATATGCAGAAACAGTAATTATTCAGTATTTTGCCAAGCAATGGTTTTTCCCATCTTTCTTTGCTGCAAACCTTTCGTTACAGTTTGTACAGTTTAGCTGTGTCTTCTTTTAGAACACAGTTCCTCTTATTAAGGTCTTTGCTAGCAAAAATAATTACAAGCATCCTGGAGGCTCTGGACAAAGTCTTTCATCTGGCTGCTTGAAGTTCAAAGCCTTTTCTGTTTGCCTTACTCTCAAAGACATTTTGAGTTCTCAGCTTGTTGTAGGTCTCAAATGAAGGGATCAAGGAGCCGGTGTCGTTTGGCTCTTGATGTAGGATTGTCAGAAGGATCCTTGGACACATCGTATAGATTTTCTAAGGACATGACATCATGGAGTTTATCTACATGGGTGCTCCAGCTAAATGGGTGTTTATTTTCCATTGCTTTAATCTAGCATGAAACAAGGACATGCAACAACAGGTCCGCAAACCAACCACCATAACAATCTGGAAGACGTGATGTTTTCCTCTTTTCTAAAATGGAATCATTTTGTGTTTGCTTGTAAAGGGAAACTTAGGTCAGTCGCCTTATGAAGAAAAGAAAAAAGATTTGGCACAATTTTAAAAAGGGTTATAAAAGAAATATTTAAACTGTGGTATTGTCCGTTTCTGTTCTGTAAAGGTGAATTTTGAAACTGTTATATATTCTCATGCGGATGCCACAATTTGAAAACTTCATCTACGTATATCGGAAAATACAGAATTCAAAGCATGCTGTGGATCTTTACATTTTTGATTTAACACTCTATGGCACTCCTAAAAAAGTAATAAGTGATGAATAATAGATGGGATAGAGTCCTGTGCAGGTGGCCATAGGAGACAAGCAGAGTCCCTGGTCCTCCAGTTGGTTGTGTGCCAACACAATCAACTATACCACGTAAAAAGAAGTGATGCAATATCTATGTGATATTATTCACAAAAGTATTATTTAATAAAATCAAAATATATAAAAAATAGTAAAACATCCTAAAACATCTTACAAAACATCTTTCCGAACAACACGTTTCGTGTGAATACAACACTTCTTCTGGTTTACTTTCAATACCACAATCTAGCAGTTTTTAAATAGTCATTTTGCTTGATCAAGATTGTGGTATGGTTTATTGTGTTGGCACACAACCAACTTGAGGCTCACTTCCTCCATATCTATATGTTTTTTATTTGTTTAACCTGGACATGAGAGTATCATGTATGAGAGTTTCCACGTGAAGCAGCAGAT
>JAODAL010026345.1:0-56935 GCA_025379985.1 Phyllomedusa bahiana | reverse complement strand
AATCGCTAACACTATAATTCCCAAAAAAGGCTTTTGTATGAAGTATTAAATATATTTCAATAAGCATGTTCAATAATTTTTCTAGTGTAATTTCTCATTATTAGATATAACTTGAAGTGGTTTTGCCATGTTTGGAAGGTCCCATAGAAGTGAATGAGGAGGATGGCCGCAAACACTGCCCTCCTTATTGACAGAAAAGACCGACTCACAGCTTGCTAGACATCTTAGGTTTGATTTCTTTACCTGGGTAGATTGGATTGATTGTTAACGATATCTGAGAGCATTTCATATCAATAGCACATTAAGGGCGTTTTTGGATACAATTTCGGGTCCGTGTTGGACCCGAAAATTGTATCTAAAAACATAGCGTTGATTGGATCCAACACGCAGCTGCGTGTTTGGATCCGTGTTGGATGCAGCAGGATCACACCCTATACTTTATCACCCTATACTGTCTTTTGGAGCAAGAATTGACATGTTTATTCTTGGAACGAAATCGAAAGACGGATCTGACAGACACAATGTAAACATACATCGGTGATCACTCATGTGAACGCCGATACGTGTTTTACATTGCGAGCATTGTCAGATGTATGACCCAACGGACCCAAACACGCATTCAAAAGCTATGTTCACACGGACCCAACATGCCGTGTGAACATACCCTAAGAAATATATTTAGTTAGAAAATTGGTAATGTGTTCAATACTCATTACACCCATTATGTAACCATTAGTCAGAACGAGATACACTTTTTGTCACCACTCTGAAGGTTCTAAATGGGGTACTGAGTTCTACTGCCAGTTGATACTCCAATGGGTACTAGTTTTCTAAACTAAACAACTCTCTTTATGCTAACAGATAAACCATATATAACCATTATTCAACGGACAAGAGACACTTCTTGTCACCACTCCGGGTCCTGAATGTGGTATTCAATTCTATTACCTGAAGATCCTCTAATGGGGTACGGGTTTTCTAAAATAAACAAATCTCTAAATACTATCAGATTATCTATATATAACCATTAGTCATGGTTTAACTTACTCTGACACAAATAGTGGACCCTATTATGCAATAAACTTTGTGTTTTAGCACTAGAGTAATACATCAAATCCATGTAAACAATGTAAAAATATCCAACAAGTAATATACAGTTGCCAGAATTTATTTTTTCAGTGATAAAATACCCACTGTCAACACAATGAAAAACTGCTTTCTTTACAATTTGATCTTCAGACCCTTATCGTAAAACAGTTGGAAATCTCATAAAAGCTGCATGAATCTGTTCCATACAAAAGTTGTAGTCTTGATTCTTAACAATTACGGTGTCTATGGCAGTGTTCCTTCTAGATTCCAGCATTTACAGGATTGTTTTCTTAAATTATCCAAACTTAACACAACTTGACAGTATAAGAACTAGATAAAAATGGCCAATGTTTCATAAGATTTCTCAGTTACAAATATCTTATTGCATAAGCCACATTTCCTTGAAAACAAATAACAACACCGAACAAAGTGAATGTTGAGTAAGTCATACTTCTGAGAAGTGTATAGCAATCAAAGCTGTTTACACAACTTCATTACACAGATGCATTCTTGCAAAATGCATAATATGTATAACATAGCAAATAAACACAATATCTGAATTTTCTTAGAAGCAATGCTTTATCCAGAAACTACGACATTACATTCTTGTTGATTGTGTAAGGAAATTCCATTTTTTGGGGAGGAAAGTGTAATCAGAAATTAAATTTCCTCAGAATTCCAAATTTTAACCCCTTCCTGACACTTGACATAAATTTACATCATGATCGGGAAGGGGTTCCCGCAAATTGGCGTATATTAACAGCAAGGTGAGCATGCAAGCTTAAAAGCAGGACCCACACCATCGCTGCGGGGAACTAATTTTTTATCAAAGCTGGTGACCTGTGGTATTGGCTGAAATTGGAGTTTACTCAATTATGACTGTGGCATATAAAGGCAAGACAGAGGGAAGGAGCTCCCCGTCTCCATCGACACCCTGCGGTACAATTGTGGTGTTCTGATAACTGCCAGGACAACTGGAAGCCTAACAAAGACTTCTGGGTTGTGGTTGACAGCTACAATACAACGCAGTAGTGTCATATATTGTAGCAGTGATCTAGAGATTGCTGAGTTAAGTCGCCTATGGGGAAAAAGTAAAAAAAACTGCAAAAAAAATATTAAAATATGTACACAAATAAAGAAAGAAATACCAGTACACTACTCTTTTCCAATTACAAATGCCAACTATAGTACACCCTCCCAAAAAAAGTACATGTATTTGGTGTTGCCATGTGTGTAACAACCTAACCTATAAATCTTATATGTAATGTTATTAAAATGTAACCAGCATCATGAGCTCACTCTAAAAAAAGAAAAAAAACAAATGTAGAATTGTGATTCTAGCTCATCCCGTTGCACATAAAACGGAATAAAAGACATTCAAAAAGTCATATAAACCCCAATGTGGTATCAATGAAAACCTCCATTTAATACGCAAAAAAAAAATCCTTTACACAGCTCCGTACATAGTAAATAAGATGATGCGTAAACATTGTTTTACACAATAAAAATATATTTTTTAAAAGTGCTACCACATAACAATACTATATAAATTAGATGTGGTTGTACAATTACAACTATACCTAATTTATATAGTTTGTTTTTTATGCTGTAGCACTTTAAAAAAAATATATTTTTATTGTGTATTGTCCCACAGAGAAAACCTAACATGTCATGTAAACAACATATTAAGCGCTGTACAAAATAAAAACCACTACCAGGATTACTGTATCTCCTTTATCCTGTCTCCCAAAAAAAGGAGATCAAAAAGTTGTGTCTCCCAAAATAATACCAATAAGAATGTCAATTTATCCAGCAAAAAATAAGCCCCTACACAGCTCCATATACAGAAAAATAAAAATGTTATTGCTATGCAAAAATGTGTTTTCTTTTTTAAATAAAAGAGTTTTTATTGTATAAAGGCAGTAAAACATAACAAAAATATAAATTTGGTATTGCTGTAATCAAATGACACTGATAACATGACTGATGACCAGGTCCGGACTGCCCATAGGGCAAACTGAGCATTTGCACGGTGGGCCGCTGGGGTCCGGGTCGCCGCGCCATCTCAGAGAACCCGCAGGGGGGGGCCGGTGTTTCCCCCTCGGCGGGCCCCGAGTGTCGGCGCATGGCACATGTACAGGGGCCGCAATGGTTGCATATGCAACCGGACCCCTGTGCTAGGGGGCTGACTGGCCCCTCTCGCCTTACGGCTGCATGTAGCCATCACAGCCGCCGCCTGCACCGCACGGTGCAAGCAGCAGCCGAGGCAGAACAGCTGGGATGTTCTGATCCCGGCCGTTCAGCTCCCAGGAGGCCGAGCAGCAGGCGCACGATGTGATGACGTCATCGTGCGCCTGCTGAACGACTCGCACTCAGGTGAGAGCGGCCGCCCCGGAGCAGGAGAAGAGGAGGGGAACTAGGCAAGTATTATTATTATTTTTTAAACTAATTACTGGCCCTGCCTGCCTAAGAACTAGCCCTACCTGCCTCAGAACTAGCCCTGCCTGCCTCAGAACTGGCCCTGCCTGCCTAAGAACTGGCCCTGCCTGCCTAAGAACCAGCCCTGCCTGCTTAAGAACTGGCCCTGCCTGCTTAAGAACTGGCCCTGCCTGCCTCAGAACTAGCCCTGCCTGCCTAAAAACTGTCCTTGCCTGCCTAAGAACTGGCCCTGCCTGCCTAAGAACTAGCCCTACATGCCTAATTACTGGACCTGTGTGCCTAATTACTGGCCCTATCTGCCTAAGAACTAGCCCTGCCTACCTAAGAACTAGCTCTACCTACCTGCCTAAAAACTGGTCCTGCCTGCCTAAGAACTAGCCCTACCTGCCTAATTACTGGCCCCACCTGCCTAAGAACTAGCCCTGCCTCCTAATTATTGGCCCTGCCTGCCTAATTACTGGCCCTGCCTCGGTAAATACTGGCCCTACCTGGCTAATTACCTGTGACAGCCCCAGCTACCTGCTTTAGGAGGTCTATATGCTTACCTGCCTAGTAGGGGGGCTTGAATACCTACCTAATGGGTGTCTACCTATTTACATGCCACTTATATGACTTTTTTTTTTATTTCAAATTTTTAGGATCTAACATACACTGTTTGGGGTACAATTACTGTGTAGGGCACCAAAAGGGGTACTATTACTTTTTGGGGCTCAATGGATGGGGAGTTTGTACAGAGTTGGGAATTTATAGGAAAGTGCTGGAAAAGAGAGGAGTCTAAGATGTATTTGTGGTAAATTCTACAGGGACGAGTAGTGACCGGGAGAAGAAGACATTGCATGCTGTACTGGACAGAGAAAAAAAGGGAAGATAGTGACTCGGAAAAGAGAACTCATCAGGGAAGACATCATGGAGGTTTGGGACAGATGGAGAAGAAAAGAAGAAGAGAACAACTCCTATCAGAGATTACGTCTCCTGTGAGTCCCTGCTGTCAGGGGTAATTTTACTTTTGTGTTGAATCAGTGCTGTATTCATGTGATGGTGACCTGACTACTGGTGATGTGATTGGTGGGGTTGTAGGTTATGCTGGTGCTTATTTAGTGGCACTGTAGGTTTGTCCCTGATTGTAAAGTGCACACCTGACTCTGTGATGAGGGGTTTCTCTGCACCACTTTTTCTTTCTTTCTTGTATTTAGGGGGCTCTCACACAGAGCGGTTTTGGTGCATTTTTTGATGCATTTTTTTTTGTGCAGAAATGTACAGCATTAACTACTCAGCCTTTCTGCACAAAAACGCACCAAAAACACATCAAAAAATGCTCTGTGTGAAAGCACCTTTATGGTGTAGTATATTTTAGAAAGTGGCGAGGTGCGAGAACAAAGGAAATTTTGTAAGCGGATATTGTATGTGGGCTGGTGGGAGCTTAGTGCCAGGGCTGATTTTTATTCCCAGTCCAGCCCTGCTGATGACTGATAACATGTAATTTATCCCAAACAGTGATGGTAAAAAATATTCTTTAGGATGGCTGCAAAGCTCTTATGGTGCCTGAGAAATATCTTAGTGAAAATGAGACTTCAAAATCCAGTAAATGCTCCTCTCATTCTGCGGCTTATGGAATCAAATAGTGCACTACGGCCACATCTCTAAACACAGTAGAATCAGGGGAATTAATACTGAGTCATGTTGCACTGTTAAAGGGGTTCTCTGGGAAAAGAAAAAAACTAAGGGCGACATGTCCCAAAAGTGGCATCCATATGCCAGTTTGAATGCGGCACAAAGTATTGTACACTCGCAATGTATTTCCTAAGATGTTCTGCGCTTGTTTTGTAAGGTGGTTGTATTTGTGTCTGTCGGAATGTTTTAGACATTGTGCCTTTTTCGGCGAGTGTGTTGCTTGGGGCGCCTGTTTGGGTGCCGGCTTGTATACTTCAAAATTCGGCGTATTCCTTAGTTCTACGCATTTGTTAACGGCGCGTAGGTTTGTTTTGGAACTCATGTTGTCTTCGCGGTGCATTTATGGATTGGAGCACATGCTTGTGCGCCCTTTCTGGCTCCCTCCGAATTTTTGTCATAATTGCTTTTGGAGCGCATTTGTAAATTAGGCGCATTTAGCATTTAAGCACAGTTGTGAGCAACATTTAACATCAGAGCGCACACAGTAGGTGCACAATCTACAACTTCAACCAGCAGCCAGAAATAAGTACAGGACGACGTTCTGTAATGAACCCCGGAGCAATAAATAAAAAGGGGGGCGCATTTGCACAGTGCCAGGTAAAGTACTCACATTTTCACACACATTACTGCACAGAACTTGTCGTCCACGAATGACGAAAGTTCGGACAATGCAAATCTGACGCCACCAGCCGGCAAAAAAGGCACACACTCACGCACAACAAAATGCCGTGATGCACCTAAAATCACATATGGAAAACAGCCGACAGTGTAAGCCTCATACAAATGTGGCGCACATGTACGGCTAAAAAAGGTGCATACAGCCACATAAAAGATGGCGTACAATGCGCCGACAACAACCATACACTTGGAGTATACTACAACATCGGGAGACACATACGCCAAAAAACCAACGTTGGCGTGTTGGGACATGTCGCCCTAAATGGATAAAATATAGGTCATAATGAAGAAATTCCTAAATAACCTTAATTAGAAAAGTATGCTTGTTTTGTCTAGGGATAATCATTATAAAGGGACAAAATGGCCGCTGGGCTACTTCCTCAGCAGAAACCTGTCCTACAGAAAGTAGGACAGGCTCTGTGAGTTACTTCCTGGTTAGGCCGACTGACATAACTGAGCTGAACTGACAGACTTGTGGTATAAGGGACGACTCTGCAGAGTAGAAAGGTGACTGAGGACTTTACACAGACACACACACACACCAGAACCTTGTGTTCACTCTATGGATCCTTCCCCACGCAACCCCACGCCATGGACTGGACTGGAGGGTAGAAGAGAGAAGAGTATGATTACACGATTATCACAAATTGTTCTCTAGAAGAACCCCAAAGGACTTACACTTTTACACTCTTCTTGCTCACACTTACAGGTTTAGTTTTAGTAATTTAGAAAATGGTGAGGTGTTCTCTAGATGGTTGAAAATTGGAGTTCCTAAAGTATGCAAAGGGTTAACTAATTTTCCCCACATCTTTTTGATGTGTTTTCAGTCTTTTTACTGTTAAAATATTAGATTCTGCAGCATTATTCTGTCCATAAAAAAAATGTGAGTCCTGATTAAGCCCTATAAAAATGCTAACTGTCCCTAGTAAAACAATAGGGTCTGGACTAGGGTCAGGATTTGACATTAGTCTTTTAAAAAGGATATAGGATACATGAAATGGCTCCATTATAAGCTTTATTTGTAAGTATTAACACAAAGCAGTATTTGTGAATAAGTATAAGGATAGATGTATAAACTTTATCCATTTTGGGATTCTATTCTACTAGATTTGAATATGTGTATTTATACTTGATTACGTTATATGAAACTATGAGTCGAAATATATTTAAAGGTTTACATAATTTGCATCTGAAATTACTACTAACACACATATTAATTATAAATATGTGCATAATATATAATATATACAGTACTTCACAAAAGAGAGTACACCCCTCAAATTTTTGTAAATAATGTATTATATCTGTTCGTGGGACAACACTAAAGATATGACACTTTGATGAAATGTAAAGTAGTCAATGTCCAGCTTGTATGACAGTATAAATTTGGTGTGCCCTCAAAATAACTCAACACACAGCCATCAATGTCTAAACTGCTGGAAATGGACAATGGACAAATTGTGCCAAATAGGCCATTTTCCCCCCACAGTGTTATGCGACTTATTAGTGTTAGGTTTCAGGTGTAAATGGGGAGCAAGTGTGTTACAATTGTTGTTATCACACTCATACTCTCTCATATTGGTCACTGGAAGTTCAACATAGTACCTCATAGCGAAGAACTATCTAAGGATCTGAAAAAAAGAATTGTTGCTCTACATATAGATGGCCTAGGCTATAAGAAGA
The DNA here is from genome assembly GCA_025379985.1 of Phyllomedusa bahiana. NCBI lineage: Eukaryota > Metazoa > Chordata > Amphibia > Anura > Hylidae > Phyllomedusa > Phyllomedusa bahiana. The sequence continues at coordinate 49,375 of JAODAL010026345.1, read as the reverse complement.
TTGGCAACACCCTGAAAGTGAGCTGTAGCAATATGGCTAAGACCATACAGCAGTTTAGCAAGGCAGATTCCACTTAGAACAGACCTCCCCATAGTCGACCAAAGAAGTTGAGTGCATGTGCTTAGTGTCATATCCAGAGACTGTCTTTTCAAAGTAGATGTATGAGTACTGCCAGCATTGCTGCATAGGTTAAAGGGGTGAAGGGTCACCCGGTCAATGCTCAGACCATACGCCGCACACCGAATCAAATAGGTCTGCATGGTTGTTGTCTCAGAAGGAAGCCTCTTCTACAGATGATGCACAAGAATGCCCACAAACAGTTTGCTGAAGACAAGTTGAATAAGGTCATGGATTATGGAAACCATTTCCTCTGTTCTGAGGAGACCAAGATAAATGTATTTGGTTAAGATTGTGTCAAGAGTGTGTGGTGGTAATCGGATGAGGAGTATGATAACATGTGTGTCTTGTCTACAGTCAAGCATGACGGTGTGAGTGTCATGGGTTGGGGCTGCATGAGTGCTAGCGGTTGTTGGGAGCTACATTTCTTTGGGGGAACCATAAATGCCAACATGTACTGTGAGCAGAGTATGATCCCTTTTCTTTGGAAACTGGACCGCAGGGCAGTATTCCAACATGATAAGCCCAAACACACCTCCACACGACCACTGCTTTGCTAAAGAAAGTGAGGGTTAAGGTGTTGAACTGGCCAAGCATGTCTTCAGACCTAAACCCTATTAATCTGTGAGGCATCCTCAAACTGAAGGAGGAGCGCAGGGTCTCTAACATCCACCAGGTCCAAGATGTCATCATGGAGAAGTGGAAGAAGATTCCAGTGGAACCTGTGAAGCTCTAGTGAACTCTGGGCCAAAGAGAGTGAAGACAGTGATGGAAAATAATGGTGACCACACAAGATATTGAAACTTTGGGCACAATTTGTCCATTTTCACTTAGGGTGGTACTTACTTTTATTGCTGGTAGTTTAGTTATTTATGGCTGTGTATTGAGTTATTTTGAGGGCACAACAAATGTACACTGTTGTAAAAGCTGTACACTGTCTACTTTACATTGTATCAAAGTGATATCTTCAGTGTTGTGTAAAAGGAGGTGGAGGGTGGCTATGGCGGCACCCCAACAGCGTCCGTCCGTTGCCCATAGTAACCACCCTTACCCAGGTTCTTTAAGCATTATGAGGAGAGTTGTGGTATGGGATCTGTAGTGCGGTAAATAACTTCAGACACACAACAATGTTCCCGGATTTATGAGGCGTTTGTTTATCTCCAGCAGTTACTTGAAATCCACTGGAGATGTCTGCACATCAGCATTCAGCCACATCAGAAATTGCACAGTCACAGAGAGGTTCTCTTTAACCTTTCTCCCTGCACTACCTTAGTTTTCGACGTAGCACAGAAAGCTAGCCACTGCAAGGTTTCTTCTGTTTTTGCATAGCTGCCTAACAGCTCGTTTCTTTCTCACCCGGATCTTCTGATGTCTCTTAGAAGTGAAGAACTTTCTCTGGCCTCATTCCCGGTTTTCTATGCTGCTTCAATAAACTAAAACTTTGAACTTCTTCAACTGGATAATGGATAACCTTTTTGCTATCCAAAGAAATCTTCCTTCCCTCATGTCCTCCGAACTCCTGCTCCTTGATGGGGGCACTTCTCTCCACTCTCAACTACTAATTTTAACTCTCAACTGGCAACTCCCTCACTCCGCAGCGCTGATCCCCCACGGCACAAGCTGGCCCTACTGCTCCACCAATCCAGCTCCACCCCCCCGAGCTGACTGATTGGCTGCCCAGCTCCTGCTAACTACAAACATAGGCTAATCCTCTGAACTATTAACCCTTTGTCTGCTATAACCAGGCCCTCCAACTACCCGATCTCCTGTAACAACCCACTACAACCCATGGTATAAAAACAGTTTTAACTCTGTCCCTACATACCTTTACATTTGTCCCATTAAAATACAGAAAACATTATTTACAAAAATGTGAAGGGTGTACTTGCTTTTGTAAAATACTCTATGCATACATATAACCTATATATTTACTTGCCAACCTTTAACCCCCCTTTCTGCCTGATTTCTGTTTAAATATCCTTTTTTCCTTCCCAAGACCTATACCTTCTTATTTTTTCATTTACATGGTCAGATGCGGGCTTGTTTTTTGCAGGACAAGATGTACTTTATAACATCTATAAAATACTGCAAGCCTCACAAAAATTATATATGGTTGAACTTGATGGGCATTTGTCTTTTTTCAATTGTATTAACTATGCAACTATATAATATGTAAAAAAATCAAAATATTTTGAGAGATCTCTTTTTTATACAGTTCATTTTGTGATACCATCCTGGGATACATTGCAAGAGTAAGAAAAAAGACAAACAGCACACCCGAGTGCAATAAAAGTGGCTTTTAAAAATTAACTTAGTATATATATATATATATATATATATATATATATATATATATATATATATATATATATATATATATATATATATATATATCCTATACTAACCTTAGGAGGTTTCACTAAAGAGGCACTGTGTATAACTTTAAGCCCATGGCTCTCCTATCCTAGCTGGGAGGTAGAAAATTGTAGACGTATGATTACAGGGTTAATTGCCAGTAACCTTTGTCGTTGTCATGGACGATATGCAGCGCTGGACGTTCCACATGAAGTTAAATCAAATGATTATTTTTATTTTTTATTGACGGAGATGCGTTTCATGCTATAGGCACTTGATGAAGTGCTATATGCATCTTGGGATACATGCAAATTTTTCAGCACTTTTTGTTCCACTTTTTGGGGAGATGAAGTGACCGAAAAATACTTAAATTCACTATGAGGGAAAAATAAATTATTATTTTTTTTTTAATAAACTGAACTTAGAGCGGTTATACCAATTAGTTTACTTTATTTTTTATTTTAAAATGGCGAATGTGGCATGTTATGAATTTATAATGCTATTTTATTTTTTAATATTTTAAAAAACCTTTTGTTACACTTATACTTTTAGTCTCCCCAGGTTACTTGACCACTAGGACTACGAACGCTTGTACACAAATATTGCAGAATTCTGTATTAGGATGTAAAAGGAGTAGTGAGATTGCCTCCATTAGGCCTCTAGCTGTCATGGCAACTGATCAGCACCCCATGATCGTGTTGCTGGGGGGACAATCAGGTGGCAAAACTTAGCAAAACACTTTTTTTTTAAAACAACTTAGATGACCCAGTTGCATAGACCATAGCACCTAAGTGGTTACCAGCAGGGATAAAATGTATCTGTGATCCTGGCCACTAAAAGCGTCAGCAGCAATATGCAGCCAACATCATGTGCCAGTAACAGTTTAAAAACTATAATCTAAGAGACTTTAAATGGGTTTTCTCACCATGCAGTTTCGCAGCAACACTGGTCTCTTCATGCTATGGGTGGTTCTATAGCAGGGATTGTCATGTTTAGCCTCTCTGTAACTAGCTGAGCCTTGACAATGACAAGTGCAAGTCATTTCATCTTCTGTAAACAAAGCTAAATACGCTGTGAGGAGTGAAAACAATTGCTTATCTCTAAACAAAAGATAATCTTGTTACAGATAATTCTACTCTGAGTAAGCTCTCCCAACCATGGTGACATAACTCTCTGCTCTTATCAGAAAGCAGAGTTATGGTCAGGTAACCACATCAACCTGTGTGCACTCAGAGCAGATAAAATCTATCTTTGCTCCTGACTAAAGTAAAATGTTTACAAAAAGTCTTCAATAACCTGTCCCTACACGTTGAAAGATAATGGGAATGCTCAAAACCCACCTAAAAATGCCCTTGAACAAAATGTAACATCTCAATAATAGCCTCTTTTAAGCAGGGTTTCTATAAACCCTCTCCTTCTGTGACCAGGTTTCCAAGCATATCTGTGTTACACTATATTAAGGAGTAGTGATCAGCGATTGTGTCAACTATGGTTATCGATTCGATAGTCGATATCGGCAATTATCATGCCGATAGTCGATAACAGATTATCACCGATGACCATTAAAGTCTATCGGAGACGAGCAACACCTTCAGTCTTACACCCAAACAGGGCTGGAGAAGCTGGAATTAACATCCACAACAGGAAACTGGATACGTGGTACATCGTAGGCAAGACAATTAGGCAACAAGAAAAAACACAGCAAAAAAGTCACAGACTATTCACTATCCCAGTCCTGTACCACATCATGACCCTTAAACCTACATGACCCACAAATTGAAAAGTGCCAGAAGGCAGTATTATTTAAACCATCATTTTACTTGAACTGGACATTGACTATCCCTGTCCTGGAATGCAGCATGACCCTTAAACCTGTCTGACCCACAGATTAAAAAGTGCCGGAAAAAGGAGTCTTGAACCACCTGTCCTGTAACTTTTAATATATCATGTTAAAAACATCACAAAAAAAAACCCCTCAATCCAAAAAACTCTAGAGATAGATACAAACAATACAAACAATACACACATATACTACCATTATATCATCCACTTAGGGTATAAAGAAACGCTAGTGAGGGATATCTTTACTCACGGTACCGATACTTCATGAATCCCAGCTGGTTATACACACGAGAAGATTATCCCATTCCACATAGGCAAGAAGAGAAAATAAAATCCCTATAGTTGCCCTATTCTCAATCCTCTCAAAGATAATCTGGAGTGATCGCTCCGATAAGAGCGGCCCCAAGGACTCTAACCCTAGAAATGGCCTATATTTCCCTGTCAAAGGCTATTGGTAGGGTGAATGGATATGGTAGATATAACGAGAGAGATATAAAATTACTCCCAAATTACTCCCGACACGTTTCCCCCATCAATCAGGTTCCTCAGGGGAGACCAAAATACACGATGCTACGCCATGATAAGAGGACGTCCTGTACCACAGCATGACCCTCAAACCTGCATGACCCACAGATTAAAAAGTGCCCTTAAGAAAGTAGTATTTGAAGCAGTATTTTAGTTGAATTGGACATTGACTATTCCTGTCCTGGACCGCAGCATGACCCTTAAACCTGCATGACCCACAGATTAAAAAGTGCCGGAAAAAGGAGTCTTTGAACCACCATTTTAGTTGAACAGGACATTGACTATGCCTGTCCTGGACTGCAGCATGACACTTAAATCTGCATGACCCACAGATTAAAAAGTGCCTGAAAAAGGAGTCTTTGAACCACCATTTTAGTTGAACATGACATTGACTATATCTGTCCTGGACTGCAGCATGACCCTCAAATCTGCATGACCCACAGGTTAAAAATTGCCAGAAAAAGGAGTCTTTGATCCACCATTTTAGGTGAACAGGACATTTACTATCCCTGTCCTGGACCGCAGCATGACCCTCAAACCTGCATGACCCACAGATTAAAAAGTGCCGGAAGAAAGTCGTCTTTGAAGCAGTATTTTAGTGAAATGGACATTGACTATCCATATCCTGTAACGCAGCATAATCCAAAAACCCGCACAGGTGTGGCTAGAGGTACTTGCCATTCTACTGGTGACATTGTTCCACCGTGACATTAGAAGGTGAAGCAAACGAAACAGATGTCCCCAGTAGGGCAACGAGGCCTGTCTGAAAATCCTGTATTCTACTGTCAAGTGGGTTGAAATAAATTACTGATCAAGGTAGGTGAGGCTGTAAACGTGGATGACGCAGGTTCAGCTAGCAGGGCCAGAGTTACAGTGGGTGCGGTGAGATTCAGGGCTAGCGTCCATCATCTATTAACACAGCAAAAATGCCCTTATGACGCAGCAACAAAAACAGTCGTGCTGAAGCAGAGTGCGGAAGCGGAAGTGTGAGCTAAGACCTCCAGCCTTCCTCAGTACACAGTCAAGACCTGGGTAGCGCTTGAGAAATTTCTGCCTCTATGAGAGCGCTTGCCCCTCTGTATGAGTGCGGACCAATTGAGCTTCACTTGGTGAAGCTTCACCTGGTGGTTGATGCTCCTGTTCCACCCAGGTGCCCTTTTTCTTGGCTTTCTTTTTCTCGTTTTACTCAATGTGTTAGAGGAAATTGTCTCTGTTCTTGGGATGGCGAATGTGCTCCATACTCCATGTCCTCTGAATAACCTACATCTGTTCAAGTCTTCCTGTACCTCCCTTGTACAATTCAGAGGAATATTTGTTTCAGCTATTTTGTACATGCAATTTTTTTAGTATTTTAATTCTAGAAAACACACTTTTAAAATAGGATGGAATCCTACCACGTCTTTGTTTCTCTTTTTTTTTAATTGTATTAAATGGGTTGTCTCACTACAGTGATTGCTAGCTATGTTAAAGATCTTGCAAAAACAAGTCATTTTGCAATATGTGTCCATTAACAGTGTCCTACCTATTCCTGTTTTGACAGCACCATGCCCCATAAAATTCAAAACATGACCCTTCGGGCACTGTTGACAATTGTGAAGAACAAATGTCTGTTAGAAACCACATTTTTTATAATAGGACTTGTAGTATAGTTGTATTTCACAGCAGCATGCCCCCAAAAAATCAAAACATGACCCTTTGGCCACTGTTGACAATTGTGAAAACAAATGTCTGTTAGAAAAAACATTTTTTAAAATAGGACCTGTTCTATAGCTGTATTTCACAGCAGCATGACCCAAAAAATTATAAAAATGACTTCTCAGCGACTGTTAAATTGTGAGGGAGAAATGCCACTTAGAAGCCACATTTGTGTTCCAAAAGACCTTGATTATAGCTGTATCTCACAGCACCATGACCCCAAAACCATAGACAGTGTGAAAAATTTTAAAGATGAAGTGAGTAAATGGAATACCGTTTTTTCATGAAACCGTGTACAATAGGTGTCTTTCACAGTCTCCTCACCGCAAAACCAGCATAATAACCTTTTGGGAACTGAGAATAAAAATTGCAGTAAGAAATGATCATTTGAAATTTTTTTTTTCAAGAGGACCATTTCTGTTTGAAGAGGAATGTGAAGTTGACCGGCAACTAATCGGTGACCACGGCAATTGGGGCCACAACATCATCAGAGATCCACGCCTGATTCATCTTGATGAAAGTCAAACGATCCACATTATCAGTGGAAAGCCGGATGCATTTGTCTGTAATAACTCCTCCAGCTGTGGTGAAGGTCCGCTCAGATATGACGCTGGCTGCTGGGCAGGACAACACTTCTATGGCATGGCGAGCGAGCTCGGGCCATTCATCCATTTCGGATACCCAGAAGTTAATAGGGTCCGGAACATATCCAAAAACAGTGTATTGAGACGCAGATAGTCATGCACCAAGATCGTAAGACGGCCTCTGTGTGTAGAATGTGAGCCCTGCATTACATGCGTTGGTGAGGTGGTAAATAAGGATTGCCAGAGGTCACCCATTAGGCTTCTGACACAAGGCCTGCTGCTGCGGCTACTTGGGACTCTACTGCTGTCACATTGCTGATGTTGTTCCACCGTGACATTTGAAGAACGTGAAGCAGGCGCAACAGATGTCTCCAGTTGATCAATTAGCACGGTCTCCAATTCCTGCATTTTATTCTCTATTTGGGTGGGTGGAAGGAAAGTGCTGAGTTTCGCTATGTATCGGGGATCGAGGAGGATGTCCACCCAGTAACTGTTGATCAGTTTGATGGCCTTAATGCGAGGATCATGTTGCAGGAAATGGAGCATCCAAGCACTCATGTGAGAGATGGAGCCTTGATTTCCAAAGCCTTTGGGTCGAGGGGCACTTGCAAACTGATCTTCCTCCTCCTCCTTCTCCTCCTCCACCTCAAATCCATGCCAACCTCTTTCCAAGGCAGGGACATCGGTAACGTCAGTGTCCAGGAATACCTTATCCTCCTCCTCCGCTTCCTCCACCTCAGCTTCAACACAGCCCTGACTTGCCTCAGATGCTGTACCCTGAGAGCTGAGGCACCACCTTGCACCAGCCCTGGACCCCGAACCACTGCCGAATGAAGACCGATAAAGTTGTGAAACTGTCGGGCCTTGTGGATTCGACGGAGAGAAAGGCTCTGTGTCCGTCTCCTCCTCCGTCGCTGGTGGGACCTGCTGTTTCAGAGTGTCCAACGATTGTTCCAGAACTAAGATCACCACAATGCTCATGCTGACAAGGGCATTGTCCGCACTGTCCATTTTGGTGGCTTCTTCAAAGCTAGCAACAATGGTGTAGAGCTCTTTCACCTTTCTCCACTCTCGGTGGCTCAACACCCCAAGGTCTGCACCGCTGCTTGTCAGGCCATGCATCACTGTGTACTGCGTAATGTTATTGCGCTGCTGCTACAACCGCTGGAGCATGTGGAGGGTGGAATTCCAGCGTGTTGCCACGTCAACATGAGACGGTTGACAGGGAGGCCGAGCTGACCTTATAACGCAGCCAGCCGGGACGAAGCAGAGTGCGAACGGCGAAAGTGTGAGCTCAGACCTCGACCCTTTCTCAGCAGGCCGTCCAGACCCGGGTAGCGCTTTACATATTTCTGGAAGACGAGGTTCATGATGTGTGCCAGGCAAGGGATGTGCTCCAGCCTACCGATCTTAAGGGCGGCCAGGAGATTTCGACCGTTATCGCACACTACCTTGCCTGGCACAAGGTTCTTGTCACCCAGCCAGCGCTCGGTCTCATTGCGAAAAGCCTTCCACAGCTCCTGACCTGTGTGTTAAAGGTCTCCAAGACATATCAATTTTAACACGGTCTGGTTTCTCTGGGCACGTGATGCTATCCGTGGACCTTCGGGGAAAGAACCCTACACCATCCCTGCGGGTTTGAAGAGCGTGTGCCGAGTCTTAGAGCCACCGTCATCACCAGAGACATCCACCCAGCTCACCCAGTGAGCTGTCACAGAGATATAGCGACCTTGGCCGTGCTAGATAGTCCATGTATTGGTGGTGAGATGGACTTTGCCGGACACAGATGCAGACAACGCGCTGGATATTTTAGATGACACGGGCCAGGGCAGGGATGGCTTTTCTGGAAAAGAAATGCCTGCTCGGCATCTGGTATTGGGGGCAAACAAGGGCCATGACTTGGCGGAACCCATCTGTGTCCAGCAGATGGAAAGGCAACATTTCCAAGGCCAAAAGCCTGTCAATGCCGACATTCTGGCGTTTGGCTTTGGGATGGTTTGAGTTAAAGTGTTTCTTCTGCTCCCAAACCTGGTAGACAGAAGGCTGGCTGCTAGATTGGCTGCTGTACGGCGTGCAGGTCAAACTGGTGGAAGGAGAAGGGGTAGGCTGTGTCTCTGGTAGTGCTGGTGGTACTCGGGCAACGGTGGAGGCTGAAGCGGAAGCTGATCCTTGATCATGACGCTGAGAGACATGGGCAGCTGAAGAACGCTTGGTCTTGGAAGTGGCGGAAGAGGCGGAGACAGAAGGTGTGACAGTGGTTGGATGCCCGGGATCGGTGTGGCCTTTTTTCGCCAAGTGTACCCTCCATTTCAACTCATTCACTGCATGTGACTACACACGGTGGTGGTTAAACACCTAAGATTTTTCCCTCTACTGATGCGTTTACGGCAAAGGCGGCATATGAAATCGCTGGGTGAATCAGAGGCTTGATCGAAAAAGGCCCACGCTTGAGAGGTCCTGGACCTTTTCAACAGCGATAAGCGAGCAACGGTGTTTCCGCTGATCATGGCTGGCGGAATAATCTCAGCGGACTTATGCAACCGCCCTCTCCCTTTTTGAGGCGGGACCTGTACTGACACTACCCCATCGTCTTCCTCCTCGTCCAGTGATGAAGCGCTTGCAAGCAAATTCTGCTGAAAAGACCACGTTGGATCTGCAATGTCGTCCTCATCATTAACACAGGTGACTTCCTCGTCCTGACATTCTGCATCCTGGAGCTGCGGGCTACAAGCGACAGGCACTGCAAGGCGTTGCCGACCGCCCGGGATTTTTGCCGATTGACCGGCTTCCTTCTCCTCCTCTGATGGCATCAGCGATTTGTGTGTTAGGGCAGACAAAATCATTCTCATTGGCCTCGTGATCTTTTGAAATGTCTTCTGACCCCAACTGCATTTTGTCATCAAAGAGGTCTTCAGAAAATGGATTATCCTAAGTGGTGGGTAAATGAGTTGACATCTGGGCTGCCTTCGCTTCATGTTGGACGGAAGCTTACGATGATGATGACGACATTTGTGGCCATGACTGTGAGGACAATGAGGTAAGACTGGTGAATGCAGGTTGCATTAACCACTGAAGAACAGATTGGCGACGCTGTTCGTTACTGACATTCACAGGGCACCGACCCAGCGATGACAGGCTTGATGGTCCTACAACCGACGATCCCCTGGCTTGTGTGTTGTCGCCAGCACTGGAAGGAGCACCTTCTCTTGTACCTCTACCTCCATGTCCTACACCCCTCTTTGCTTGCTTACCACCTGTAGTTCGCTCCATGTTCAGAAATATAAAAATGTAAAAGGTATGGAAGAGTTTTTGACAGTCTCTTATTGAAAGACGGCAAATCACAGCTATTCTTAAATCCCTCTAATTTCCAACAGCCAACTAGGATTAGAAACAGAATTGTTTCTATCAAATATCTGTGAAATGCGGTCTTGTGGAAGAACTGTAACACAAAATCAACAGTGTTCTTCCTTCAGTCCCTGAGATTTACAACTGCCCAGTAGGACTAGCAGTTGATAGTTTTCAACAAACCATCGATTGCACGATTAGCGCCAAACTGAGATGCACTGAGTGAAATAGAAGTATTAAAAAGTTATATGGATTACATATGGCGGCCTTTGCACCACTGACTACAGACGTAATTTACTATCAAATATGTATAACACAATATGCGTACAACTGAGCTCTATGCGCCAAACAACGCCAAGGCACATGCAATAAGAGTATTTTAAATGTTATATGGATTAAATGGCGGCCCTTCGCACCACTGACAACAGGCGTAATTTACTATAAAAATGTTATAACACAATATGCGTACAACTGAGCTCTCTGCGCCAAACAGACGCACGGACTGCAATAAGAGTATTTGAATGTTATATGGATTAATATGGCGGCCTTTGCACCACTGACTACAGGCGTAATTTACTATCAAATATGTATAACACAATATGCGTACAACTGAGCTCTGTGCGCCAAACAGACGCACGGACTGCAATAAGAGTATTTAAATGTTATATGGTTAAATATGGCGGCCTTCGCACCACTGACAACAGGAGTAATTTACTATAAAATATGTATAAAATAATATGCGTACAACTGAGCTCTTTGCGGCAAACAGACACACAGACTGCAATAAGAGTATAAAAATTTTATATGGATTAATATGGCGGCCTTCACACCACTGACTACAGGCACAATTTGCTAGGAAATATGTATAACACAATTTGCGTACAACTGAGCTCTTTGCGGCAAACTGACTCACGGACTTCTATAAAACTATTTAAAAGTTATAAGGGTAAGTTATGCCAGTTTTTGGGAACACGACACGCGTGAGTGATTGGCAAATAGAACTGAAAAAACACAGGGGACAATGTTCACCCCTCCTATCAGAGGTCTGCTGGCCAAAAAAGTGGTAAAAAACAATGCTTTTTCACTTCAAGGTCACAGAACACACTGAGCTGCAAAATATCTCCCTTCCTTTCAAAAGCCTCTCCTGCTGCCCACCTCCCCCCATAGCCAACCCCCCCGCAGCCCGGCGGCTACACACACCAGTAGATATCCTGAAAACTTTCTCTAACTAAATAAGTAGTGAAATTCTCTAATCTAACTCTATTCTAAGCTGGAGGTAGGTGGATAGTTTCTTGTTTTAGAAGAGACTATCTCTCAGAGCTGTTAGAACAGCTATTGGTTTTAACGCAGACAGACACGTCCTTCTGTGAAGTGGCATAGACAGAGAATAAGCTCAAACAGGAAATGCAGTTGCATAGATAAAACGACGTTACGTGATTTTTGCAGCCAATGAGATCCATACACCGCAAAGTGGTGACGTTGTACATCCTCCTCACCCCCCTCTATCCTCGTAGCTGATTGGCTGGCCGCCAAAATGACAGGAAACGCTGAAAATGGCGCGATAGTAATAGATTATCTGTAAGATTGTTACCTAAACTATCGTGTGATCGGAAATTTCCGATAAGCCTAAAAACCGTACCGATTTCAACTTTTGGTGATAATATTGCTCATCCCTATCAAGGAGTTCAGTCATTCAGTCAACACAGCAATCACTAATTAAAGATGTTTTTCAGAACTTTCTTTCAAAGATTGCCATTAAACTTTTTTTGGGAAAATACAGTGATACCAAGCATAAGAAAAATAAAACTTCATATAGAAACACGTCATAAAGTTTTTATGGTGTAAATAAAACGCTGACAATCAATAATTGTTGAAATTTTGAAAATTGCATCATAATTTAGCATGTTCTATTATTAAATATATTTCAAGTAAGGCAATAAAAAGACTCATGAACATAGCAATTATTGCTGTAACAACACTATAAAGAGAAAATGTGTCTTCAGTTAAACGACCAGATGTAAACCTCTAGACACACAAAAGGGCAAACATTTGACACAGAGGAAAAGAAGGAAGACGAGGGTTAATGTATTTGAAGCTAAGCATGGGGAGAAAAATATGGTCCATTCTTGAGTATGTATCATGGGTTATGGAATAAAAGGAGCAGTTTCTCCAAGTGAGTTAAAATTCCACCATATATTAATTAGATATTGACTAAACAAAAACTTTCTGGTGGAGGCTAGCCTTACAAGGACAGCCTAAGAGACTTTTGTGGGCATTTAATTTGACACGTGAAAGAGTGATATTAAAATTTCCATTTATGAATAAATAATATTATAATAATTAATAGAATAATTTTGCAGAGCGCTAAGAAAATTATGTAATTAGAGACGTAAAGGGGCTAGCTTACTACAATGATTAGAGACGTAAAGGGGTTTGCTTATTACAATGATTAGTTTTTAACATGCAGGGAAATATAAATGAAGACAGTTACTAAATACATTGCTGTTTGATTTTTGTTTTGGTCAGAAAATAAATAAGATTTTATCTTCTCTTATTTACTTATTTATTAAGTCTCTGGTTATGGACCACATCTCCCCATCTGTCTATCCTCTGTCTCTTATCTGAATGCTCCACAAGCTGCCTTTTGACCATGGTAAGTCACTCCCTGGAGAGCCTTTTCTCTAGCAACAGAGTTTGTGTACCTAACTAAATGACAAGCTTTCACCCTTTAGTGCCCTGAAGCCTTGTGTATCACATTTTATAAATCTCCGGCAGTCATGTCACTGTAACAGGAATAGCTAGGAGCATCAGAGCTGATATGTCAATTGATGCTATAGAACCACCCACAGCCTGACCATGAAGTGTGAGTGAAAAGCTGGTTGTGGCTCTGTGAAACTACATGATGTGAAAACCCCTGTAAAATTATCAGAAAGAAAGACCGAAACCACTTAAAAATATAAGAATGGGATAATGGGAAGAAAAATGTGTCTCTTGCAGTAGAAGGACTTCATAATACTCTTGAAATGCCTCCCTTCATTTCAAGGGCAAATTAAATCCCTGTATATTGTGAAAAATAATTTTTAACGGAGAGATCTGGAAATGAGGAGGCATATTAAAGAAGACTTGTGAGGTTCTCCCACATATGGAGTTAGTAGCATATTGAGATACATGCTGCTCTACTCACTTTATAGTTTGGATTTCTTTCTTGTAGTCCACCCTATAAGCTATGGACGCTATTAATTTCAGCACTGATATGCTATTAAACTCCTAGATTGTCAAGTAGTAAGTTTCCACTGCTCAGGAGGTGTGAACCTGAGCATTATCCCCTTTTCAGAACTGAATGATAGTGACTGCCCACTTGACAGTCTGGGAGTTCACTAGCAAATGTGAACCAAAACAAACCACACTGAAAGCTAATGAACAGTAGAGCAGCAGTTATCCTTTAGCACCATTTGTTGGAGAACATTACAGTTGCCTTTTTACATACCATGGTAAAACCTGAATAGATTCTGGTAATTAGCTATGCTTTTAACCCCTTCTATATGCCGTGATTTTTGACAATGACACACTCACTTTTTCAACTCTGCCTTACAAGGGTCATAGCAGTTTTATTTTTCCATTGACTTCCATTTTTTTCTGTGGGACAAATAGTTTTTAATGGTACCATTTAACCATATAATGTATTTGGAAACAATGTTGTTGGGTGAATAAGGGAAAAGAAGCCAATGTTGCCATTGTTTTTTGGGTTTTGTATTCATCAAGTTCACCAAGTGGCATAAGCGACAAATTATTTGTATCCTGTGGGTCAATGCGATTTCCAGCAACAGCAAATTTATATAGTTTTATTATGTTTTGCTAGTTTTGAAAAAATAAAAACTTTTTTTCTATTTACTTTGCAACATGATTTTCTGAGACCAATAACCTTTTTATTTTTTGGTCTTGAGATCGGTTTGAGGGGTTATTGTTTGTGGACTTAAGTATAGTTTATTTTAGTACCATTTGGGGGTACATGAGCCTTTTGATTAAAATTGAGAAATTGATAACATTTTTACAGCATTTACTGTGTGGGATTAAAAAAGGTTATATTTTAATATATCATATTTTTATGGATGTGGTTATACCAATTAAGTTTAATTTTTTTTATTATGTCCATTATGTATTATTTTGTTTATTATGTTTTTCTTTAGTATATGTTTTGAACTTTTTTTAAACTCTTTAATTCATTTTAACTTTTACTTTGAGTCCCCCTAGAATACTTGACCAATAGGCTGCACAATTCACTGTACAGTGTTCTGCAATAGCATGCCATTATGGCTCTACTATTAAATAAGCTGTAAGACGGCAGACCTGGGGCAACCCATGACCATGTCAGTGGGGGAATGGGTATGATTGGGAGGGGGTATTCCTTTCCTTTTATAATTGTCTAGCTACTGCAGGAACATTGAACACTGTGGTCAAGTATGTGATAGAAAAAAGTGTGAACACAGCTCACCAGATACTTCGGGAAAAGCAGGGTACGTGAATCCTCCTGTTCAGGGCACGGTGCAATGGGAATCATCCGGCTGGAGATGAAATGGTGAATACAAGGAAAACTGTAGTAATCCAGCACTCGTACACGCAGGATGTTGGAAAAATGAAGAAGGTTCACTCTTTATTGAAGAAAAGAACTATAAAATCATGATAAAAACATCCAAAACACCACAAAGTTGACGCGTTTCAGGCTTATCCTTCAGCCCTTAGTCGTAACATGTTACGACTAAGGGCTGAAGGAGAAGCCTGAAACGCTCAACTTTGTGGTGTTTTGGATGTTTTTATCATGATTTTATAGTTCTTTTCTTCAATAAAGAGTGAACCTTCTTCATTTTTCCAACATCCTGCGTGTACGAGTGCTGGATTACTACATTTTTCACTGTGGTCAAGTAGTTGAACAAAACTACGAAATTGCGGGCTCATGATTGGTTAACATGGCAGCTGGAAGCCTTGTGAAGGCAGCCATGTTTTCTGTTTTATTACTTTCTGCCGCCATCTTTGTACACCCTAATGAATTGTATTACAATGCATTAGGCTGTATAAATGATCACACCCCCAAGTGGTAAAGCACCCAAGGGAGACTCAAAGTTAAAGTAAAAAAAAAAAAAAAAAAAGCTCTAAAGTGCAAAAGAATAAAAAAAATTTAAAGTTTAAATCACCCCTCTTTCGCTATTTAGCAAATAAAAAACTAAAAATGTTACACGTATTTCGTATTGCCGCATTGAAAAAGTCCGATGTATTAAAATATAACATCAATTATTCCATAGGGTATGTTCACATGATTGGGGCGCATTTCTCTCATATAAGAGTGCAGTACACTCCAAACACGTGGTGAAATGCGCTCCAAAATAAGCTGTGTGAACTTACCCATGCACTCAACACCGTAGAAAAAAAAAATCCAAACGCCAAAATTGTGGTTTTTTGGTCATTTCACGTCCCTTAAAAATTGGAATAAATTTAATAAGAAAAGCTACATGTATTCCAAACTGGTAGCAATAAAAAGTACACTTCAGCCCGCAAAAAATTCACCCTCACTCAAGTCTGTAGGTAGAAGTACAAAAAAGTTATTGGTCACAGTAAATGGCGCCAATGCGCAAATTTCAAAATTAGAAAAGGTTTGGAATTTTTTACGGTACCAAAATATAATGAAAACCATACTTGTTTGGTATTTCTGGATTTGTACAGATTACACATCATTTTTACTGAATATTGAACGCCGTAAAAGCAAAATACCCACAAACATGGTGCAAGTAAATTTTTTTCACATTGTGCCCTACTTAGATTTTTTGGGCGGTTTTCCAGTATATTCTATGGTATGATGAATGAAATGATTAGAAAGTACATCTTGTCCTGCAAAATAAAAGCTCTCATATGTCTATGTAGATAAAAAAATAAAAAAGTTATAGCTCTGGGAAGGCGGGGAGGGAAAATTGAACATGAAAAAAATAGGTCTTTGCGTTAAGAGTTTAAATAAAAGTATGTTAGATGTTGGGAAATAGTTAAAAAGGACATAATTCTGAAGACTGGGGATGCTAAAGGATAGTGAAGGAACAAGGACAGGAAAGAAGACTGAAACAAAAGGGCAAGGGTAGAGATGAGTGAATTTCTCAAACATTCGATTTGGAGATTCGCCAAATTGTCCCCCAAAATTTGTTTTGTTCTGAATTTATTCGCGACGAATAGCATTAAAAAACAGATATTTCCTGGTTGCAGAGAGCCTGTATGGTGTTGTAGAACATTGTGCCATGCAGAAATATGCATAGAAAACGTGGTTTGGTATTGAAACAATGCTGTGTTTTTGTATGACACGCAGATGACAGTCGCCGCTCTTAGAATCGCTTCCCACTTCACTAATCTGGGCAGTTATGGGGTCAAAATTGACCAAATAACTGAAGTGGGAACGAAGCCTGACAGGGTAATGTCAGCGTCAGCTAGAAAGAACGCAGCAGAGAGCCACTATAGCATCAAAGAGTGCACTCCTTTTACACCGTCATCAGATGATTCCACAGATTATGACAGAACTGATCCATCAGTGTCTGCTTTCAATCGGTCAATAATCCATCAGCATTGCTAAAGCCAAAAAGAAACAGGAGTTGATCCAAAACAGAGATGACAAGTAAATGGAATATTTGCATGTCTTTTGTGTTTTGTATCCACTTCTGCTTTTGGCTACCTAATTATCAGACACTCCTGATGCAAACAAAGGACCATGTCATACTGGCTTTATGGCTTCTCCGAAGACAGACAGCTTCTACAGTGCAAACTCGGCAAGTTGCTGCCCAGTAGTCCAGCGGATCTTCAATGGGGGTTGAAGGGTGCTGTCCAAGAAGGCCACCACCTGCTGGTTTAGGGTGTGCTCCGGGTGCTGCTGCTGCTGGTGAGTACCTTCCTCACTAGGCAGGTGAAGAAAGCTGCTCATCAACGACCACAGACTTGGGTTCCTGCTGATGGAGCTGGTACTGCTCCTAAAGGCCACCCAACCCTCACAGCAGCAGTGGCAGTGGTATGTGAGCGCTGATCAACCCCCGGTCAGACCTGCGAGTGGATGGATGATGGTGCAGATAGACAGCGGCCAACTGACTTATTTGTCTAAAAAAAACTTTGAAATACAGCTTGTGTTTTTGTCACAAACTCTTTGGCCCAGAGAACAATATCCCAAAATAATAACCTGCCTGTAATGGAGATGTGTGTATATGACAAATTTACAAGCTGTATTTCAAAGGTGTTAAATTTTATAAGTGAAAAAAGTATCTTTTTGGCGCAGAGAACAATATTCCAAAATAATAACCTGCCTGTAATGGAGAAGTGTGTATGTGAGAAATAAACAATTTGTTTTTAAAAAGATAGTTCCCCCCAAAATAATTTAAAAAAAAAAAAATTTTTGGCACAGAGCCGAAAATTTTCCCCAAAATAAAAAACAGGTTTTAAGGGAAACATGTGGTGTATTTTGGACACAAAAAATGTGTTTTGAAAAAAAATTTTGGGAAAATATTTCACTCCTGTAATTTAAAAAATTTCAGAAGTATTTGGGGACGGGATTTAAAAATTAGTGCGGGGCTACAGAAATTTCGTGTACATAAGAGAACCCCAGGGCAATGTTTTTTTTTTCCCCCTTTCTTTCCCAGGTTTTTTGCCCCATTCCCCTTTTTCCCCATTTTCAAAAAAAAAAAATTAATTTTAAAAACCCAAAAATTTCCCCCCCTTTAAAATTTAAATTTTTTCCTAAAATCTAAAATAATTTCCACCCCCCCCAAAAAAATTCCCAATTCCCCCCCCCCCCCCCCCAAACCCCCAAAAAAACAAAAAAAAAACCCCCCCAAAACCAAAAAACCAAAAAAAAAAAAAACCCCAAAAAAAAAAAATTTTCCCCAACCCCTTTAAAAACCCCCTTTTTTTTTTTTTTGGAAAATTACCCCTGCAAAAATAAATTAAAAAAGTTACCCCTTAATTTTCTTGATGGAGGATTTTGGTTTGCATCAAAGGGGAAAATTAAACCGGGCAAACCCAGGGGAAAAAAGTCACCCCTTTAATATGGGGGGGAATAAGAAGTAGAAGGAAAAAAAAGGGGGAGGGGGGGACCCCAAGGGGGAAAAAAGGTAAAAAAAAAAAAAAGGGTTTTTGGCAAAGGAAAAACCCCAAATAAAAAAATTTTTTATGGGTTACTTTGCCCAGAAGGGGGGGCCTGAAACCCAGGGGGGCTGGGCCAAAAAAGTTCTACTTTATCCATAGAAACTCTTGCCACAATGGTCTGTAAGTAGGTCATTTATTAATAGAATAGAAGCCTAACAAGACATTATGTATTTAAAAACTTTTACAATCTTTAAAATTTGGTTTATAAACCGGGGAAAACAAAAAAACTTAAAATTAAAAGGTCTGTATTGGGAAACGTACAACAAAACCAAATTAAACCCTCATGTTACAATGCAAAAATGGTTTTTTTGGGTTTCCCCCAAACAGAGAAGAAGGGGAACCAAAAAAATTTAAATTTTAAAAAAGACTGTGAGGCATGTGGACCACCCTTAGAAATAAAACTGAGTTTTTTCCAGCAGTCATTCTTTTTTATAAAGTTGGGGCTAAACAAATTTTTGTGGTTTTTGGTTGAAAGGGGATTGGGCAGAAGAAATGCTGAAAAAAACCTGATGCAATATTTTAAATGCCTGTCTTTGTTGGATTTTTAAAGAAAATTTTTCCCCCAACTTTATGAAAATTTTGGGTGTAGGCGTTTTAAATTTTTGTTTTTTTTAGTTTTGTAGAACGTACAATATAAAAAAAGGGTTTTAACTTGACAATGATATCACTTTTTTTATTTGTTATCTATTCTTAGTTTAATAATAAAACCCCATTTAAAGCAGGGAAAAAATTTTTGGGAGAAAATTTTCCCTGTGCAATAATATCATGGTGTTTTTAAAAAGTCCAAATTTAATTTGCTATATTTTTTTGTTTTTGGCTAAAAATGCCTTTTGGGGCAGCCCTTTTTTGAAAAAGTCTCTGCTAGTTTTGGCCCGGAACCTTTTTGGAAAATTTTTTAGCCCCAGCACAAACTTTACTTTTTTTTCCCCAAACCCGGCCAAAACCGAATTTTTTGGCCTTAAGTTCCAAAAAAATTTTCCGGGTTCGGGGAAAAAGGGGTTTCGGCGCCATTTTAAGCTGTTTCCCTTTTCATTTTTGGCGGCCACCCAAATAGCCCGAGCCCCCCCCCCAAGGGGGGGCCAAAAAGTCCCTCTGAGGGTGTAGGGTTTCCCCTTTTGGGGGGTTTAAAATCACATGACTGTCTCATGTGTATGTCACTGTATTTATTGTTGAACGCCATTTCCACCTTACTCTTTGTAGTGAACACATTGCTGCCTGTGTCTGCTGGTTTGCCAGCAGGCAAAATAGTTAGGAATTTTGGCGTTTTGTAAGTTTATTCCATAGAAAAAATTATTTTTAAAATTCTTTTCCCGTTGCAAAGTAAGTTTTAAGAGCACTTATTTGCTGGAGAGTTTTTCCCCCTAGACCCCATTTACCGATATTGCAAGAAAAAAATTTGAAAATTTGTTTTTGGGTAAAGAAGGCAAAAGGGGAACACATTTGTTTTTTTAGTATTTCAAAAAAACCTCAAAAAATTTACAAATTTACCTTTTTGGGGCCTAATTTCAAAAAATTTTTTTAAATCTTTTCTGCTAATTTTATTTTTTCCAGTGTACTTTATTATCAAAAAACATACATTTTCTTGGGGCCTATTCCCCCCCAAATGGGTCATGAACCCAGTGTAGAACTTTGCCATTTTGTTGACTGGGAAAAAAATCACAGTGCAGCAAATGTAAAGCAAGATGAAAAACTGCACACCAACTTTAACACCTATTCCCCCCCAGCTTTTAGAAAAACCGCATAAATGCTTTTGGGGGATTGCACAATCAAAAAACCAAAGAAAACAATACTCATACAACCCCCAGGGCATAGGGAGGGTTGCCGGGACTACAATTGCAAAAATAAGGCGATCAAAATGGCCAAAATATAGATACGTGTGGTACACCATGCTGGCTTAAAAACCTATTATGACAAAACCCATCTATTAGACCGGGGGCTGCCCCAAATTTCTAATTCAACACAACACGGGCCCCTCTGCCCACACATGTTGGGCAAATAAAAAAGGGCCGTGAAGAGCTTGTGAGCTTGTGTTATGGGGCCCCATTACCAACAAAACCTCATATTTTAATATTTTTCCCGTATGTCCTTTTTTATTTGCCTAACAGTGCGGGGGCGGTGTTCCCGTTTGTGTTGGACACTTAAAAATGTGGGGAGCCCGCCTGGGTTTAAAATTTGGGTTCACTAATAGGTTGAAGCCAGCAGGTGTACCACCGTTCTATATTTATGGCACATTTTTGTATCGCCTTTAAAATGCAATTGTTTGGCAACCACCTCCCCCATCCCTTAGGTTTATGATGGTTTTTTCTTTGGTTACTTTGCATCTTTCAATCCCCCCCAAATTGCTTTAAAAATTTAAACTGCGGTTTTTTCTACTTTCGGTGTAAATGGGTTTTTAATTGGTTGTGCAGTTTTTTCATCTTGCTCCCCCCAATTTAAGCTGAAACCTTGATTTTTTTCCCAGTCCCCCATAAAGGGGCAGAGTTGCAAACTACTTTTTTTCATTTTAAGTTCAGCCATTGAGCTGTTAAAAAGCCCCTAAGAACGGGAGTAATTTTATTGATTGCCCCAAAAGGTAAAATTTTTGAATGCTTTTTTAGGTTTTCCCTGTGAAAAAGAAAGCTATAGCCCAAGGGTCCTTTTTCCCCAAAAAAACTTTTTTTCAAAAAAAAATTTCAAAAGGGTAAATTTTTCCTTTTTTTTGGGTCAGGCCACTGAAAAAAGACACAAAAAAGGCCCCTTTTTGAAAAAAACCCTTTATTTCACATACTCTTTTCTTATTGCAAATTTTTTATTCTAAAAGGTGCCCCCAAATTAAGGGTGATGAACGAAGTGTAAACTATCGTTATCGAGTCATAGTACGATAGGGGCCAATTATCATGATTTGGGGGATGGGCGAAAAAGTTTAAATGGGCAGGGGTTTTTTTAGGTTATGGGAAAATTTTTCCGATCACGGCAATAATTTAGGTGAGAATCTGCCCCAAAAATCTATTACAAACCGCCCCTTTTTTGGGCCGCTTCCTGTCTTTTTGGGGCGGCCAAAAAATCACTATGGGCATAAAAGGCAGGCTGAGCTGGGTGCGTGACTAAATAAAAAAAAATGAGTGTGTTTGGGTTGGGCATTGGCGGGAAAAATCCCCTTGATCTCTTTTTTGGGCATAAACACCCCTTTCCCCTGTTCAGCATCAGTGTATCAGTTGCCCTCATTAGACAGGGACGTGTTTTTAGATCTCTCCTCAATACAGCCCCAGCTCAGAGACATTTTTCTCTTTGTTCAAAAACAGACAACTATTTTTTACTGTGAACTTAAAAAACAAAGGAAAAAAAAAAAAAGATTAAAAATTTTAAAATTTCCCAAAGTTATTTTAGCTGAATTTTTTAAAGAAGCATCAAGCGCGGGTACAAAGCCCGGGCGGGGGGGGGTGGGGGGGAGGCGGGTGACCACAGACAGACAGGCTCTTTTGAAAGAGAGGTAAAATTGTGCAGCCCGACCGCTTTGAACCTGCTTTTGAAATGGCTTTTTTTTACCTTTTTTTTTGGCCACACACCCGCCCCTGAGGTAAAAATAAGAAACCTTTTATTTTGTGCGGGCCCAGTTTTTTTCCCCAAAAAACCCACCTTGTACTTACATTAGGATACAAAATTTTTCTAGTCCCCAAACGGTGTTTTTCCCATAGGTGCAAAAACCCCCTTTTTTTAAACCCATCAAAAATTTAAATTTAGGTTTTTTTTTCCACTTTTGCGCAGAAAACAGTTTTTGTTCAAAAGCCCCCTTTTGGTACTTAAAATTACGATACAAAAATTTTTCCCCTATTAATTGCAGGGGGTATTTCTTTGGGGGGTGCAAAAACCAAACTTTTTTTTTACCCGTACAAAAATTTTAATTTTGGGTTTTTTTTTTCCACATTGGCAAAAAGGGCCAATTTTGTTCTAAACCCCCCTTTGTACTTAAAAAACGATAAAGGAAATTTTGCTAAAAAATTGCGGGGTTTACATTTTTCATGGGTGCAAAAACCCACTTTTTTTTTATCCGAAAACCCCAAAATTTTAATTATGGTGTTTTTCACTTTGGTGCAGCAAAAGTTTTTTTTCTTTAAACCCATCTTGTACTTAAATTCGTTTACAAAAATTTTGCTAGAAAATTGAAGGTGAAATTTCATAGGTGAAAAAAAAACCAAACCTTTTTAAATTATCCAAAACACAATTTAATTGGGTGTTTTCACTTTGGGCCAGGCCTTTTTTAATTCAAAGACCCACCTTGTATTTTATATTACGATACAGAAATTTGCTGGGAATTGGCAGGGGGGTTATTTCATAGGTGCAAAAACCACTTTTTTAATACCCGGGGACAAAATTTTAATTAGGGGGTTTTTCCCCCTTTGTTGAAAGCCCATTTTTGTTAAAAAGTTTAAACTTGACTTATTTTAGGATACAAAATTTTGCTATTAATTGTAATTCAGGTGTATTTAAATTGGTTTCCCAAAAAACCACCTTTTCTTATCCTTATAACATTTAAATACTTAATTGCACTTTGGGTTCGCCCCCATTTTTTTTTTAAAATAGCCACCTTGAAAACCCAAAATTTTGGGATACAGAAATGTTGTAGTAACGGGTTGGGGGTTTTTTCCCATTGGTGCAAAAACCCCCCGTTTTTTTACCGTAAAAATTTTTTAAATAGCGAAATTGGGCACGGGGTTTGGGGGCCCAAATTTTTTTTTCAAAATATCAATTTTTTCCCGACAATTCGGGATAGAAAATTTTCCCAACCCAACTGTTTTCGTTTGTCATTGCTGCAAAACAAAAGCAGAATAACCCAAAGAGTCATAAATAGGGGTTTTAACGCCGCCCCCCCAAATTTTTCAAAAATTTCCAAAACCCCAAAAATAAAAAAAATAAAATTAAAAAAAAACCCTTTTTAATTAAAATTGTACCCCCAAAAATCCAACAAAAAAGGCCAACAAAAAACCAACAAAAAATGCACTACCAAAGCCCCCCCTAAAAAACCCTACAATTTTACTCTAGGCCTACCCCAATACGAGAAAATTCGTCCCTAAAGGGACGCTCCCGCCCGGGAACCTAGCCCTTACACTAATAAAAACCCAAAAAAACCCCCCCGGGTCCCAAACATTTTTTAAACCCTTCCCCCAAAATTTAAACACCAAGATTTCCTCAGGGAACTTTTTTTAAAGGGGGAAAACACTGGGGGTATACACAATAATACATTTAAAGGGTACCAAAAATAAACAAATACCCAAAGGGGAAAAAGGTGCTACTATAACAGGGTACAGACAAGAATGTAAATAAATACCACCTTAAAGCAAAAACACATACCCCAAAAAGGTAAGAGGGACAACAAAAAATAAAAAATAGGGCAGCAAAGTCTGTCCAATGACACATTGGGAGTTTAGATAAATCAATAAAGTTTCCAAAGACAGATAAACCAAAAGGGGGCCCAATCCACCTAATAGAAGCCCCGGGTTATTTACATAACCAAAAAGGGGGGGCCCCCCAAAAAGGGAGTTTCTCAATAACAAGACCACCCCCCCACTTTACATATATACAAAGAAACCCTTACCAATCAGCGGCAAATCCCCTTTAAAAAGGGAAAACGGGGTTTTAAACCCCTGGGAAGGGGGATAGTAAAATCATCTTTTTCATAAAATTTTGGAAAAATTCAGTGACAGCGGTCAATGCCGCAAACGCCAGGATACAATTGGCGGGGACACGCGCCGGGGGACAACCCACGCTTTTCACGGGAAACCCTCCCCAACGTCTGACCCAAAATTGGGCCCTCAGCGCGCACCACACCCAAGCTACCCTCATATTTTTATAAAAAGTATTGTGGAAAAAACGCCCCTTTTTAAAATAGGTAATTTTGTGAATCAACAAAAAACTTCCCAAAATTAAAATTAAAATTCAAAAAAGGCCTAAAAAGGGTCCATTTTTGGCCCTTTAGGATCATTATTTGATTTATCTCACCTCAAAAATTGTGCCCTTTTGGGAATGACAAAATGGGGGTTGGGGCAGAAGGTTTTTTCCCAAAGATCAAAAGGCCAAAGAGGATAAAATTTTTTGTCTGCTCTAAACCCCATTACTGATGCCATCAGAGGAGGAGAAGAACCGGTCAATGGGAAAAAATTTCCCGGGGGGCCCCGGCAAGGGCTTGCGGGTGCCCATGCTTGTAGCCCGCAGCTCCCGGGGATGCGAGTGTCAGGACAAAAAAGGGGCCCCTTTGGGGTTGTTTGATATAATGATGTCGACATTGGGGGACCCAAATTTTTGGTTTTTCAGCGGGAATTTGCTTCGAGCCCCTTCTTTCCACTGGACGAGGAGGAAGACGAGGGGGAAAGTGTCAGTACGGCTCCCCCCCAAAAAAAGGGGAGAGGGCGGTCGGCCAAGTCCGTGAATGATTCCCCCAGCCACGATTAAACGGAAACACCGCTCCTTGCTTATCGCCGTTTTGAAAAGGTTCCCCGGGCCTCTTTAAAACCCGGGCCTTTTTCGAGCAAGCCTCTGATTTTACCCAGTTATGTCAAATGCCGGGCCTTTTTACCAAAAACCAAACAGTAAAAAGGGGAAGAATCCCAGGTGTTTTTAAACCCCCAACAAAAATGGGCAATTTTCACAAAACAGCGAATTTCAAAAAAATTTTAAATGGAGGAAAAAAACTTGGCCAAAAAATGGGCCCCAACCCCGATGCCCCGGGGGTTTTGAGATGTTCGAATTTTTCTAAAAAATTTGGAATTCGGGGTCACCCCGCCCAATTTTCCAACAAAATTCGTTTTTTTTCCGAAATTTTCTTTCGGCCCCCGAATCCCCGTTAAAAAAACAGGGGGAAAATTTCCCAAACTTTCAGCCAAGAGCCTTGCAGGGTTTCTTTTTTAGAACATTTTTTGCCATGCTTTTAAATTTATAAACCAAAAAAGGGGGTTTGGGTTTTATTTAAAAACAAGTTGTTTAAAATTGGGTTTTTCCGAGGGCCCCCCCGCCCACTTAGAATCCGCTTCACTTAATTAAAAATTTTCCCCGGGCACCTTAAAAAGGGCAAAACTGACCAAAAAACCAAAAACGGGAAGACCCAAAAAAGTCTACCCCTGGGGGAAAAAAACCCGCGAAGCTAGGGGCCTTTTAAAGCTGGAATAAAAAAAACCGGGGCAACCACACAAGCAAAAGGCAACCCTTGGGCCCCGGGAATGAAAAATTCTGGAAAGGGGGCCAAAAGGAGGGTGCCACGCCATTCACTGAAGAGACGGAGAGTCACGGCCGGGGAGCAGTATGAGGTCAGGCAAATGGGACAATGCCTTTGGGGGCGGCAAAAAAAGTAAATTGGGCCACAAAAAGGGCACAATACACAGTGTGGAGGTTTAAGACAGAAAACAGCATTTCGAAAATTCAAGGGAGGGTGGTCACAATGACATTCTGGGGGTTTCAAAAACAGTAAATTTTTAAAAAAACCACAGAGTGGCCCAAACACAAAAGTTTTGGGGGGTTTACGGGGGGCAGCAAATATGCGAAATCAAAGGCAGTGCCACAAGGGAAAATTCTGGGAGGGGGGCCTTTTAAACATAAAAGGGAACCACAGAGTGGGCCCCCAACAAAACCACAGTTTTGGGAGGTCCATTGGGGGAAACCAAGGGAAATGAGGGGTCAGGCAGGGGCAAAAAAACATTCTGGAGGCGGGGAAAACAGTATTGGCCAAAAAATTGGGGGCAATCAAAACAGGTTGGGGAGGGGCACGGGGGGCAAACAGTTTTGAGATCAAGCATGGCACAATGCATTCTGGAGGCGGCTAAACAGTATAAAAGGGGCCCCAAGGTTTTTCACAATCACCAAAAGGTTTTGGGGGGTCCCCGGCGGCAGCAGTTTTGAAGGGTCCCGTCAAAACAATTTACAAAATTTTTTGGGGGGCGGCTAAACAGTATTTTGGCCCCAGAGTGGCCCCAATCACACAGTTGTTGGGGGGTCACCTGGGGCAAAAATTTAGATCAGGCAGTGCCCCAAAAAGACACCTGGAGGGGGCAAAACAGGATTTTGGCCCCCAGAGGGGGCACAATCACACAGTGCTTTGGGAAAGGTCACGGCGAAAAGCATTTTGAGAAACAGGCCCGTGGGCAAAAAATGACATTCCCGGTGGCGGCAAAAAAAAAGATTTAGGGCCCACAGAAGGGGGCACAATCACCCATTGTGGAGGTCCACAACCGCAAACAGCAAAGGCAGAAAAGGCAAAGACATTCTGGAGGCGGCAAAACAGTATTAGGGCCAAAAAAGAATTGGGACAATACACCCGTGTGGGGGGGCACAAAAAGCAGCAGCATGAGAAACAGGCAGTGGAAAATGACATTCTGGAGGGGGGAAAACAGGAGGGAAACCAAAAGTAATGGCACAATGGAAATGAAACGAAGGGCACGGCGGCATCAGCAAAGAAATCAGGGCTTTTGGGTCAATGACACAAATGTGGAGGGCAAGGCAGGGGAAATCACAAAACAGCAGCATTAGGCAAGATTTGGGAAAAAATTGACATTCTGGAGGGTGGCAAAAACAGGAGGAAGCCACAGAGTGGCACAATTACCTTTCGAGGCGGAGGTTTAAAGAGGCCCGGGAAGGGGAGCATTGGGGGGATCAGGCAGTGGCACAATGACAAAAAGTGTGGGAGGACATGGCAGCACCAAAGCACAAGCCTGAGGCCCGACGTGGCACAAAGACCAGTGTGGGGTTTACCAAAGGGAAAAAGCAACAGCAAACAGCAGCAAGGCATAGATTTTCACAATGACAGAGTGTTTGGGGGGGTGGGCAATTTCCAATTTCCCCGGGGAAAAAATGGGGGTTAAGGGGCAGATGGAGAAACTGTACAAGGGTGTGTGGCATCAGGTGGGGGGCGGCCCCCAGAATAGGGGGCTTTTTGGGAAGGGGTAGTTTTTAACCCAGAAATGACCCTAAGGCATTTGGGGTGGGGGAAATCCTGGCCCCATCCCCCGCCGGGTTCCCTCTTTTAAAAAAGGGCCCGTCTTTAAATTTCCCCCTTTCCCGGTGGGCAAGCGGGTTCTTTCCCTTTGGGGGAACGGAAAGGCCCCCCCCACAAACACCCCCTCTGATGCCCCCACTACTGGCCCCGGGGAGGGGCAAGCTTCTACACTGCAAACTCGGCAAGTTTTCGGCCCCACATCCATTTTTTTTTGCCCAAATAATTTCCAAACGGATCTTTTTAACTTTAGGTGGGCCAAGGTTTGCTTTCCCCAAATAGGCCAAACCCGTTGGTTTCAGGAAAAAGCTTCCCGGTCCTGCTGCTGCTGCTCTTTCTGGCGACTGCCCTCCTCAAAAGGCGGGTGAAGGAAGCTGCCATCAGTGACTCCAGACTTTGGTTTCTTTCTGAAGGAGCGGTACTGCCCCCCACCCCCCCACCTTTCCCCCCGCAAAAACCACGGCAAATAGTACGTGAGCACTGAGGGAACCCCCCAGGTCAGAAACCCTTTAGAGGAAGGGGCGATTTCCACACATAGGGAGCGGCCAACTTTATTACGGAGGATTTCCCCCAAAAGTATTTAAGTTTTGTCTTCCCCTCCAAATAGCTGGGGGAAAAAAGGCCCCAAATTTTTAAATCGGTAGCCCAGGGGGCCAATAGGGTGGGGGAGCCAGAAGTCATCCCCCTGGGATGGGTGACTAAATTTGGCTGTTTACTACCAGGGCAAATAAGCATGCCCGCGGGCCATCTGCACAAGTGACTCCGAGGGGTCTTCCCCGCCTCCATTTCCACTGTTTTAAAAAAACCCCGGTGGCCCTTTGGGGGTCAACTGCCTCATATTCCCGCCAGCTCTCCTCCTCCTCCCCCCTATCCCGCCAGCTCTCCTCCTCCTCCTCTCTTGTCACCTGGGGTAGAAAATCCCCCCTTTATTTCCCAGACAATTTCTTCCCCTTCCCAAAGTCCCCCCCCTCCTCCTCCTCCAATTTTAGTCCCCACCGGACTCCTGGGGCCACGAGATGGGAGTCGCCACGTCTCCAGGCCCCTGCCCAGACAGATTTTTTTTGCATCTGTTCCAGGAACATGGGAAACAGTGGAAAACGTTATCCATCCCGTAGTCCTGGGGGGACTGAAAAAATAACGTCGCCTCCTCCCAAAAGGGCCCCAAAAAAACCCCGGGGGTGTCACCATGAGCTGCCCCCTTTTGACCTTTAAAGTACAACCCCCGGGGAGGGGGGGGAAAAAATTCTGTCGGCCCCGGGGTCACCCCAAAAAATTTTTTAAAATTCCCAATTTTTTCTGTTTCATTTCAGGGCCCGGGACCAAAAATGCAGGGGGTGGGAAACCAAAAAAGGGGGGAAACACGCATAAACAGAAATGGTTTTGGGGGAAAAAAAAACCCCCTGGTCCGCTTTCAAATTGAGGGGGGTGGTTTCCGGGGTAAAAAAAATAAAATGCTTTTTCCAAAAAAGGGGGTTTTAGGGAAAAAGGTTTTTAGGTTTTTTTGGCGGGGTTTTATTTCGGTTTGGGGGAACCTTTCCTGGGTAGTTTTTGGAAAATTTTTTAAAACATGTGGAAGAAAATGGGAATTTTTACAACCGGGTTAAAGTTTGGGGGGGGGAGGGGGACTTAAATCCCCGGTTTTCGGGGGACACCTTGGTTTTTCCCCCCAAAATTTTCCGTTAATGGGGAAATTTTTGATGTTTTGGGCGGGGAAAAAACAAATGGGTTTTTCTGCATGACGCGGGGCATTCTTCCCCTGTGTGGCTTTGTTCGCCGAGGGGAAGCCAGGTGTAAACTCGGTTTACTCCCCCGTGGGCCCCACCATTGTGTATGAAAGGAGCATACTTGGGGGAGGCTTGAGATGGGGGTGGTGGTTTTGGGGGAAGGGGAGGCGGACATTTCGCAGGTGCAGCAGGTTTTTTAAACGTGGAGGAAAAGCGGCGTCTCCCCTTCCCAAATTGTTTGGGGGGTTGGGGGCCCGGGCTGGGAAGGGACAATTTACCCATGGGCCGTAAAGGACATGGGAACCGCCCTGACCGGGTTTACAGCTCCAGATGTTTTCCCCCCTGGCCCTGCCCCTTGGAAAAAACCGAAAAAGCTTAAGGGGACTGGGCCCACCTTCTTTCTACATAAAATTTTTTGAAGTGCTGGTACTGCCTTTTTTTTTAAAAAAATTTCGGTTAACTCCCCCATCTCGGCTCGGCACAAAGCCCTTAGGGTTTTCTTTAAACGGGGGCAGATCCACCATTTGGAAAGGGGGGGAACGGGGGGTAAACCCAAAAACCCCTTTGGGCAAGCACGGCAGCCCGCTGCACCTTTTGGGTGGTTGGACGCATACTGTTGTTCTCTTTTTCAATCGCCTCCTGAAAAGACTGCTGGCGCCATGATTTTGCGAGGAGCGACATCTGGACCCGGGAGATTTAAAGTTCCCAAAAAGAAAAAAGCTCCCTTCTTTCAGAGGGTTTGGGGAGCCCCGCTGGCTGCAATGGCATGGCCCTGCCACTGGGCCCCTGCTGCTTTCTTTTTTGCCTTTCCGGGGGCAGGATGGAGGGACCACATCTGGGGCCCCCGGTTTTTTCCCCCCGGCCACCCCGGGTGGGGATGGGTCAGGTTGGGCGCAGGGCCTGGTGCCAACGTTAGCTCCCGGCCAAAGCTTCACTTTTTTGCTTAAAAGATTCCCACATATACCCCCTATTCGGCTTTCCATCCGGGGTCCCTTAATCAAAAGACTGCCACACCCCCCGAGAACGGATTTTTTCCGCCAAAGCCTCCCGCACTGAAATGACTACTGCCGCCGCTGCCTCGCTGAGGGCCCCTGGCCCAAATTTCTTTTTGGGCCTGGGGAAAAACGGGGTTTTTTTCCCCGGGGGGGCCCATTGGGTTTCCCCACCCCCAACCCCTGCTTTCTATCCCCGCTGACCCCCCCCGGCCAACACCCCTTGCGGCCGCCCGCTGCCCGACCCCCGCAAAACGACGCCCTCTTCTCCTGACGATTATGAAGCCCTTGCCTCCCCCCCGGCTCCCAAGGGGCCCGGGCGGCTACATCATCATCTATTTTTTGTTTCATCGTCACTGGGTGTCCCCCACACCCGGGGGCCCCTTTGGGAAGGGCCCAAGGGTGACCTCCTCAAAAACATGACCCTCCATGCCACTCCCCCACATCTAACTTTGGGCCCCCTACTGGGAAGGGGCGCAGGGGATATTTGGCCCCCCTTTCTTTCGCTGCCAAGTAACTGCTGACCCGCTCTCCTCAAATTGGGTTTATCCTCGCTATAAAAGTGGCCTGACCCAACCACATAGTAGATCTCTGGGTGAGGGGAAACCGGAAAGGGGGCCGAGGGGTTGAGGACAGGGGAGGGGGGCCCGACCCCCCCCCCGGGGGAGCCAACTAAGGGTTTTAAGGGTTCCCAACCCCACTCCCTTGGGGTGGGGTTTTCAGTTGGGGTTAAACTTGGAAAGGGAAAAGGATAAACCCAGTCAACCCCAATCAAGAACCCTTGGGTTTTCTGGGAAAAACACATTTGGGCCCCTAGATGACAGCGCATTTTTTGGGGCCCCAAACCCGGGGACCCCTGCTGCGACGTCCCCCCTTTCTTGCTGCAAACCCCCGGGCCCGTTTCCAGGAAAAGTTTGTGCCACTGCCACTCGCAGGTGGGAGAGCCTGCGACCTTTCTCTGTCCCGACATAAATGGGGTTTTTTTCGAAAAAGTACAAACACTGTTTTATGATGATATCTGTATATGAAAAATATACACCCTTTTTTTTTTTACTCCAAAAAAAAAACCCCGTAACAAGCTTGGGTAACCCTTGGATATAAATTTTCGCTCCCCAAATTCCAAGGGAAAAAATTTTCTTTAAAGTGGGCCTTTTAAAAAACAATGGTTTTTTTTCTAAATGTAAAAACACAAAACAGGCTTAATTAACCTTTTGGACCCAAGAATTTGGCTACAGGGAAAAAATTTTATATTTTTTGGGGATTGAAAAAGACCCGGGTTTTTTTTTTTGGTTTTCCCCACAACCCCGCAAAAACAAAGCTTAAAATTTAAACCCCCGGATTAAAAATTGGGGCCAAAGAATTGACCGCACAAACTATAGCGTTTTTAGCGGGTTACAATTTCGTGTTTTTTACGCCACACAAAAAGAGATAAAATTTGTAATTAACCTTTGCGTGTGAATTTTGGCTACAGGAAAAAAATTTTTAAATTTTTGGGGTTGAAAAAGACGGTTTATTTTTTTTCAGCCAAACCCGAAAAAACGCTTAATTAAACCCCCCGGATGTAAATTTGGGCCCAAAAAAATTGAGCCCCACCCAAAATAGTACTTTGTAGCGTGTTTTTCAATTTTCGTGTTTTCACGCCCCACAACAAGAGATACATTTGTAAATTTAAACCCTTTCTTTTTGAATTAAGGGTACAGGGGAAAAAATTTATATATTTTGGGGGTTTTAAAAAGACGGTTTTTTTTGTCAGCACAAAACCACCCAAAAAAACGGGTTAATTTACCCCCTGGGTGTAAATTCGCCAAAAAAATTGATCCCCCCAAAATATAGCTTTGTAACGTGTTACAAAATTTCGTGTTTTCCCACGCCACACAACAAGAGATACAGTTGTAATTAAACCTTTTTCTTGTTTAAATTAGGCTACAGGAAAAATTTATTTTTTTGGCGTTTTAAAAAAAAAAAAAAACGGTTTTAAATTTTTTCAGCACACCAGCAAAACCAAAGCTTAATTTTAAACCCCTGGATGTAAATTTTCGCCCAAAGAATGAAACCGCACAAACTAGTAGCTTTGTAGCGTTTTTTAAACAATTGGGGTGTTTTTTTAACCCCCACACCCAAAAAAGATATATTTTTAATTTAAAACCTTTTTCTTGGGGAATTAAAGGGTACAGGAAAAAAATTTTTATATTTTGGCGTTGAAAAAAAACGGGTTTTAAATTTTTGTTTAGCCCAACCCCAAAAAACGCTTAATTACCCCCTGGATGTAAATTGCGTCAAAGAATTGAGCCCCAAAAACTAGTAGCTTTGTAGCGTGTTACAATTGCATGTTTTCTACGCCACACAACAAGAGATACAGTTGTAATTAACCTTTGCTTGTGATTTAGGCTATAGGAAAAAATTTATATATTTTGGCGTTGAAAAAGACGGTTTATTTTTGTCAACACACCAGCAAAACAACGCTTAATTAACCTCTGGATGTAAATTGCGCCAAAGAATTGAGCCGCACAAACTAGTAGCTTTGTAGCGTGTTACAATTGCGTGTTTTCTATGCCACACAACAAGAGATACAGTTGTAATTAACCTTTGCTTGTGAATTAGGCTACAGGAAAAATGTATATATTTTGGCGTTGAAAAAACGGCTTCTTGGGGTCAGCACACCAGCAAAACAACGCTTAATTAACCCCTGGATGTAAATTGCGCATAGAATTCAGCAGCCAAAAATGAAGTGGTATTTGTATTTAAAAATCGCTGTTAATGTAAATGAATACAACAGGAACTCGCTTAGAACCCACTTGGATATTGAATGTATATGCAGCTGCAGTGGACGCACACTGGATTTCAGATCCAATACCCCAAAAAATTAGAAATAGAACATTAAGAGAACAGTCTCTAAGACAAGCTGAGACACCCCACAGAAATCGCTATATAAAAATCAATTCTTCAGTAAGAGCTATCAGCCGCGGCAGCACCTTCCCTGCTGCGCACAGTGAGAGATGTGAGCTCCCGGTGTCGCGCCCGGACTTATATAGTGCGGTGACGTCACAGAATCCCGCCGGTCTCTGATTGGCTTCACCACTGCACATGTCATGCAGGCTATGCCCTTCTTCCTCCCAGAGTGCTTTGCCCCATGTAGCGCCATGTGCTCGCAGCCATTTTATCAATCAAAAGCACACTTCGTTCACCCGAAGTACCCCAAACTTCGACTTCATTCCGAACCGAAGTTTTCTTGAAATTCTAAACGAATTCCACTTCGTTAGAATCGATTCGCCCATCTCTACCGGGCTTCCAACCACTGTCACACCCTCTATCTTCGCCTCCTCCTCCTCCAACACCACCAAGCGTTCCTCAGCTGCCCATGTCTCTCAGGGATCAGCCTCCGCTTCAGCCTCCACCGTCGCCCGAGTACCACCAGCAGAGACCCATCCTACCCCTTCTCCTTCCACCAGTTTGACGACCTGCACGCTGTACAGCGGCCAGTCTAGCAGCCAGCCTTCTGTCTACCAGGTTTGGGAGCAGAAGAAACACTTTAACCCAAACCATCCCAAAGCCAAAAGCCAGAATGTCGGCATTGACAGGCTTTTGGCCTTGGAAATGTTGCCTTTCTTTCTGGTGGACACAGATTTGTTCCGCCACGTCATGGCCCTTGCCAGCCCCCAATACCAGATGCCGAGCAGGCATTTCTTTTCTAGAAAAGCCATCCCTGCCCTGGCCAGCCACGTGTCATCTAAAATTTCCAGCGCGTTGTCTGCATCTGTGTCCGGCAAAGTCCATCTGACCACCAACACATGGACTAGTAAGCACGGCCAAGGTCGCTATATCTCTGTGACAGCTCACTGGGTGAGCTGGGTGGATGTCTCTGGTGGTGACGGTGGCTCTCAGGCTCGGCGCACGCTCTTCAAAATCACCGGGATGGTGCAGGGTTCTTTCTCCCAAGGTTCTCTGGTGGCATCACTTGCCCAGAGAAACCAGGCCGTGTTGAAATGAAGCTGTCTTGGAGACCGTCAACACACAGGTCAGGAGCTGTGGACCACTCTTCATAACGAGACCGAGCGCTGGCTGGGTGACAAGAACCTTGTGCCAGGCAAGGTGGTGTGCGATAAAGGTTGAAATCTGCTGGCTGCCCTTAAGATCTGTAGGCTGGAGCACATCCCTTGCCTGGCACATGTCATGAACCTTGTCGTCCAGAAGTTTCTAAAGCGCTACCTGGGTCTGGATGGCCTGCTGAGGAAGGCTCGAGGTCTGGCTCACACTTCCCCTGTTCGCACCCTGCTTCGTCCCGCCTGGATGCGTTGCAGCGTCAGCTCGGCCTCCCCGTCTACCGTCTCATTGTTGAAGTGGCAACACGCTGGAATTCCACACTCCACATGCTCCAGCGATTGTGGCAGCAGCGCAATGCCATTATGCAGTACGAAGTGACACATGGCCTGACAAGCAGCGGTGCGGACCGCGGGGTGTTGAGCCACTGAGAGTGGAGGCAGGTGAAAGAGCTCTGCACCATCCTTGCCAGTTTTGAAGAAGCCAACAAAATGGTCAGTGCGGACAATGCCCTTGTCAGCATGAGCATTGTGGTGATCTTAGTTCTTGAACGATCGTTGGACACTCTGAAACATCAGGTCCCACCTGCGATGGAGGAGGAGACAGACACAGATGCAGACACGGAGCCTTTCTCTCCGTCGAATCCAGAAGGCCCAACAGTTTCACAATTTTATCGGTCTTCATTAGGCAGCGGTTCGGGGTCCAGGGCTAGTGCAAGGCGGCGCCACAGCTCTCAGGGTGCATCATCTGAGGCAAGTCAGGGCTGTGTTGAAGCTGTGCCGGAGGAAGCGGAGGAGGATGAGGTATTCCTGGACACCGATGTTACTGACGTCCCTGCCTTGGAAAGAGGTTGGCACGAATTCGAGGCGGAGGAGGAAGATGATGAAGATCAGTTTGCTAGTGCCCCTCGACCCAGAGGCTTGGAAAATCAAGGCTCCATCTCTCACATGAGTGCTTGGATGCTCCATTTCCTCCAACATGATCCTCGCATTAAGGCCATCAAAATGAACAACAGTTACTGGGTGACCACCCTCCTCAATCCCCAGTATAAAGCAAAACTCAGCACTTTCCTTCCACCCACCCAAATGGAGAGTAAAATGCAGGAATTGGAGACCGTGCTGATTGATCAACTGGAGACATCTGTTGCGTCTGCTTCACCTTCTTCAAATGTCACGGTGGAACAACGTCAGCAACGCGATAACAGTAGAGTGCCAAGCAGCCGTAGCGGCAGCAGCAGCAGCAGCAGCAGGCATTGTGGCAGAAGCCTAATGGGTGACCTCTGGCAATCTTTATTTACCACCTCACTAACGCATATAATGCAGGGCACACATACAACACACAGAGACCGGCTTAAGATCATGGTGCACGACTATCTGCGTCTCAACACTGATGTTTTTGGATGTGTTCCGGACCCAATCGACTTCTGGGTATCCAAAATGGATGAATGGCCCGAGCTCGCTCGCCACGCCATAGAGGTGTTGTCCTGCCCAGCAGCCAGCATCATATCTGGGCGGACCTTCAGCACAGCTGGAGGAATCATTACAGACAAACGCATCCGGCTTTCCACAGATAATGTAGATCGTTTGACTTTCATCAAGATGAATCAGGCATGGATCTCTGATGATGTTGTGGCCCCAATTGCCGAGGTCACCGATTAGTTGCCGGTCTGCTTCACATTCTTCTTCCAAAAAAAATGGTCCTCTTGAAAACTTTTTTTTTAAATGATAATTTCTTACTGAAATTTTTATTTTCAGTTCCCAAAAGTTCATTTTGCTGGTTTTGCGGTGAGGAGACTGTAAAAGACACCAAGGTTTCATGAAAAAAACGTATTCCATTTACTCACTTCATCTTTAGAATTTTTTGCATTGTCAATGGTTTTGGGGTCATGGTGCTGTGAGATACAGCTATAATCATGGTCCTTTGGAACAGAAATGTGGCTTCTAAGTGGCATTTCTCCCTCACAATTTTTAACAGTGGCTGAGAAGTCATTTTTATAATTTTTTGTGTCATGCTGCTTTGAAATGCAGCAATACTACAGGTCCTATTCTAAAAAATGTGGTTTCTAACAGACATTTGTTCTTCACAATTGTCAAGAGTGGCTCAAGGGTCATGTTTTGAATTTTTTGGGGCATGTTGCTATGAAATGCAGCTATACTACAGGTCCTATTCTAAAAAATGTGGTTTCTAACAGACATTTGTTCTTCACAATTGTCAAGAGTAGCTCAAGGGTGATGGTGCTGTCAAAAACAGGAATAGGTAGGACACTGGTTTTTTTTTTTATTGAAAATTTTTATTACATTTTTAACATAGGTAGAAAGGACATTGCACACATATACACTTTACCAAAGATATTCAACATAAAAGCCTAACAGAGATCATCTAATTTCCGAAGGTTTTAAGGAAGAAAACTGCGGCTTTAAGTGCAAATGTCAGAACTTAGAAACACTGAAATCAACTTTTGAATCATGAAGATATAGAACTCTAAAACATAAAGACAGGGAGCCACACGGACAAAGGGAAGAAAGGTCAGGGTAGGGTGGGTGGCCACGAGGGGTGGGGCTTCAGGGAGAACCAGCCAAATTAAGCGGGGTTCGTGGTGCGAAAGACATCCCAGGCAAAACACGTCTTCCCTCAAACTGTCTATTTATCGTGCAGGGAGGGCCGTCAAGTATTCCATAACGCCTGATCTCTGTAACTCTTTGGCAAAGGTCCTCCGCACGGGTGGCGCTGTTTTGGCGCCACCCCCCTGAAAATCAGGCACCTGGCTGCCGTTAGAATGTGTAGTATTAGTGAAGAGTCAGCCTTAAGAGCCCCAGTACCGGGCCACTCAACAGGTGGGTTAGAGGGCCCAAGAGGAATCCTCACCGCCAAGACCCCTGTGCAAGAGGTCCTGCACTTGCAACCAAAAGCCCGAAACTATCGGAAAAATCCCAAAAGATGTGGGGAGGCGTCCCGATAGCAAGTGACATCTCCAACAGGACTGAGGGAGCTGGGGATTCCACTTGTGTAAGACTTCAGGGGTTGGTACCAGAAGAGGAGAATTTTAAAAATAAGTTTTCCCTATATGTGGTGCAAATCAAAGGGACTTGGCCGCAGCCTTCCATATAGCTTGCCACGTCGGGTAGGGAATGTCCCTGCCTAGGAAATGTTTCCCATTTCCCCAAAGTACCTATGTGTCGGTGCTTCATCGGGAGCGGATCTGAGAGAATGGTGTAGAGCACCGGATAAGCCCTCAAGTGGAGTGGCTTGCCTTACATATCTGTTCAAATCGAGTGGGGATGGATAACGTGGACGTCCCCAAACAAAGAAAAAACAAAAGGGGGCGATTTCGGGCAAGTAATGAAACCTCAATCTTCTGGAGTTGAAAAGTCTCTTTGGAGAGTTGAAAAACGGTATCAATCTCCGATCCCACCCTGGCAATATCCATAAATTGGAATAGACCATGCCCCAGCCACGGCCCCGCAACCAGCCTCGACGAACCAGTGGGCAGCAGGGGGGTGCATAAAAAGGAGGCCATTGGGGATGCCCTAGAGGCCAACTTAAATCTGCTCCTACAGTGGTTCCAGATCTGTTGTTAAATCTAATAGGGCCAAATAGGTAGCCCAGGTTAGGCAAGGGTCGAGAGTGCCAGAGGAGTGCATTCGGATGGATTGGGGCGAGCCAAAGCTTCTCGATCTCCATCCATCAAGTACGTGTACGCTCGGAGGGTAGACCATGCCGGAATGCGGCGCAGGTGGGAGGCCAGTAATAAGGAGACTTCAGGGATGGCCAGACCGCCTTTCTGTCTGCTGGCCACGAGTACCGCCTTAGCAACCCAATGCCGACCTCCTGCCCATATAAAACGAAGGATGGCTGCCTGAATGGAGCGCAGCTCTCCCAAAGGGACCGCGACCGGCAGAGTCTCGAAAAGATAGAGGAGTTCGGGGAGTATGGACATTTTAACTGCGTTTATCCTTCCGAAAAAGGAGAGCGGGAGGGAATGCCATCTAGAGAGCAGATTCTTTATCTCCCTAAAGAGCGGGGGAAAATTTGCGCTATAGAGTGAGCAATACTGGGCAGTAATCTGTGTACCCAGGTACTTAAGTGAGTGTGATTGCCACTTAAAGGGGAAGTTGTGCTTGAGAGAAACTAAGGTCTCCTCGGGAACATTTATTGGGAGGGCTTCTGTTTTAGTGGTATTTACTTTATACCCAGATAGGGTTCCAAACTCGGCAAGGAGGGTGTGGATGGCCGGTAACGAGGTGTGCATCTCTGTAAGCATCAAAAGGATGTCATCAGTAAAGAGGGACAGTTTAAACTCCCTATCCCTGACCCGGATGCCTTTAATGTCAGGATTGGCTCGGATGGCAGCTGCAAGGGGCTCGATACTGAGCGCAAATAGAAGCGGAGACAACGGGCACCCTTGTCTGGTACCATTATGGATTCTGAAGGTTTCCGACGTGCAGTGAGGCAATTTAATAGAAGCAGTTGGCGAGCTACACTCACCGGCCACTTTATTAGGTACACCATGCTAGTAATGGGTTGGACCCCCTTTTGCTTTCAGAACTGCCTCAATTCTTCGTGGCATAGATTCCACAAGGTGTTGCAACGATGCTCAATTTGGGTACCAAGGGCCCAAAAGTGCCAAGAAAATATTCCCCACACCATGACACCACCACCACCAGCCAAACCCTGATACAAGGCAGGGTGGATCCATGCTACCATTTTTTGGGCGCCAATTCCGACCCTACCATCCGAATGTCGCAGCAGAAATCGAGACCATCAGACCATGCAACGTTTTTCCAATCTTCCCACTGTGCAATTTCGATGAGCTTGGGCAAATTGGGGGCCTCAGTTTTCCTGTTCTTAGCTGAAAGGAGTGGCACCCGTTGTGGTCCTTCTGCTGCTGTAGCCCATCTGCCCCCAAAGTTCGCCGTACTGTGCGTTCAAGATGCTCTTCTGTTTTACCTTGTTTGTAACGGGTGGCTATTTTAGTCACTGTTGCCTTTCTATCAGCTCGAACCAGTCTGCCCATTCTCCTTTTACCTCTGGCAAATAACAAGGCTTTTCCGCCCACAGGACTGCCGCCCACTGGATTTTTTTTTTTCTTTTTCGGACCATCTCTGTAAACCCAAGAGATGGGTCGTGAAAATCCCAGGAGATCACATTTTCTGAAATACTCAACCAGCCCTTCTGGCCCCAAACAACCATGCCATCAATGGCACTAAAATCACCTTTCTTCCCCAACTGATGCTGGGTTTGAACGCAGGAGATTGCTTGCCATGTCTACATGCCTAAATGATGAGTTGCCCCCAAAGTGTTTGGGCTGATTAAATTTAAGTTTAACGACAAGGACGGGTGACCCAAAATAAAGGCCGGGGAGTGTGTATTAAGCCCTTTACTGCCGTCAAAAAGGGACCAGAAAAAGCCAAATGCTGATAGTGTTTCAAAAAAAAACCCCAAACTAGCCTGTCGAAGGCCTTTTCTCTCCACCAAAAAGGAGGGGCCTGCCCGACGGTTAAACCCACTCCACCAGGTCAATCGAAACGCCTCGTTTGTCCCCCCCCCTTCCAGACGAAAAAAACCCCACTGGTCTCTGTGGATTATCTAGGGATCCATTGATTTATCAAAGGGCTAATTTTTTTTTGTGTATTTTTTTCAAGGTCCGGATTGGGGAGGAAATTGCCCTGTATTGGCGCTACTGCGGGTCCCTGCCGACTTAGGGATGAGGTAAAGGGGAGTGAGACATGGAGTCATGACGGGCCCCTTCCATAAAAAGGTTAAATAGCGCAACAGTACGGGGCTAGGTGTCAAGTAACTTGAAAAAAGGTACGGGAGACCACATTTTTTTTTGGGGGGGGGCCTTTGCTTGATGGGGGGGTTTTTTTGGGATTTAAACCTCCAGCAACCCTCCATTTGAATAGGGGCACCTAACGAGCAGACCTCCGGGGAGGGCATCATGAACATTGCACAAAAAATCCTGTATAATTTTTTGGGGCCCCAACCCTCTTGGTGGGAGACCCGAGGCAAGATAAGATCAAGAAAAAGTTGGAAAAAATTTTATTTGGATTTAGGGTCTACCGGGGTGCCATCCTGATCCTAAGGGCCGGGGGCATAAGTTCGACGATTGCTCCTTAAGCTGCCTACCATATTGTGTGGGCCTTTTTTGCCATATCTAGTTTTTTTGTCGGGAATAAAGGAGGAGTTTCTCTTCTCTCGTACTGCTATGCCTTCGGGTCGTTGCTATGGCAACAATGCGCCTGAGCGTGCAACCCTGGAGATTGGACATCCCCCTTTTTCAAGCTTCCCAGGATGCCCGAGGGTGTTGGTTTTTCTGGTGGGGCCCCCTTTCATTTTGGGTACCCAATCAATAAAATGGCCCGGGAAGACCCCCTTTGTGGGCCTCCCACGGGATAGAGGGCGAGGAGACCGTCCCCCTCATTTAGCCAAAATATGGGGAAAGGGATTCCCTAGTTTCTCTCTCTGGGGGGTTTTTTAAAAAGGGGACCGTTTAGGCGCCAGTGGCATATGGGAGTGGGGTAACTGGAATAAAAAGTCGGCCGTGACGGGGCATGCGGACCAGGTAATGGGCCCAAATTTCTAGAACCCCTTTTAGCATGCAAGAGTCGGAGCATTGCCAAAAAAATATTGAGTCAGTGTGAGTTTGATGGGAGGGAAAAAAAAGGGTTACTTTTTTATCTTTGGGATGGTTCACCCCCAGAGATCAAAGAGCCCATGAGAAGTTTTACTTCTAAAGGGCGCTGAAGTCTAGCCGAACAACCCAGCGTCCCCCCTCCGCCACACCTTCCCATTAAATCTGAAGATTAAGTTAAAATCCCGCCCAAAGAAAGGGCCCTGGGGGGAAATTTTGGTCAATTTAAAAAAATACTCATTAAAAAAGATTTTTGGGAGGAAATTTTGGCACGTACACTTTACGGGGGTGATGGGCTTTCCCCCGACGTGGCTTTGAGAATATGTATCCCCCTGCAGGATCGATAAAGGACGCCTGTACCTGCTTGGAATTTTTGGATACAGTATTGCCAAAACATGCTTTTTTTCTTTGTCTTTAAAAAGCTGAAAAAACAGTCGGGTACATGTTTTTTTGCCAAAGGGTTAACGACCCCTTTGGAGTCATAGGAGCCCTCCTGAAGGAAGACCACACTGTCCGTGAAGTTTCTGCTTCCCTCAAGGAAACCCTTCTCTTGACTTTGGGATTAACCCCCTTTGACATTTGGGGTAACGCAGCGGACCAATTAAGTAAAAAGGGGATATGGTATACAAACAAAATTGGCTCGCAGAAGGAGAGAAAGGCAGTTATCCTCCCTAACTACCCAAACAGTCAGAAAGCTCTAGGAGGGGGAATAAAAGGGAGGGGGACAATGGGAAAGAGGAACAAACGTAACAAACATCAGGGTAGCCCAACAACAGATGCTCACAAAAAATTTAAAACACCTACAAGGGCAAAGTCAATGAAATTGGGCTAAACCCCTTCTAA
This sequence comes from Phyllomedusa bahiana, assembly GCA_025379985.1. Lineage (NCBI taxonomy): Eukaryota > Metazoa > Chordata > Amphibia > Anura > Hylidae > Phyllomedusa > Phyllomedusa bahiana. The sequence goes on along the minus strand of JAODAL010026345.1, from coordinate 7,568 downwards.
GGCCAAATACCCGGGGGCAGAGGCTTGGAGGTTTACGGGTTTCACTGAGGGCCTAGCAAAGCCGCAGCAGAATCCCCCTCCTAAAAGGAAAAAATCTCTCTGTTCCCTCTGGCCAACAGCCCTGAAGGGAAGAGAGAGATACCGGGGGAAAAGAAAGTAGGCACACAAAACAAAACAGTTCCATGGTCACCACAGGCCATCTTTTAAAAATTTTAAAAAAAAAGCAAATAAGCCCACATCAAAAAAATGAGCTAAAAAAGCGAGAAAGAGAAACAATATCCCCTAGAGATAATGAAATGTTACTCACTGTCCCGCTCGGGCTTGGCCTAGCGGGAGGCTGACGTCTAATTTCTGAACCGGGGGAATACCAGGGGAACGTCCTTTGTGGCTAAGCCGGCTTTTAAGGGGCGGGGAGGTGGGAAAAGCAGAAAGTTCCCAAACTCCAGCTGTGGGAAAAGGGATCTGAAATTTTTTGCAAAATTCGGGAAGTCTGAGAAGGCTTGAACTGCTGTTCGGCCCTCTGTCCGCGCAAGTGGGCAAAAGGGGGAAATTCCACCCGTGTGGGATAAGCTTTCCTTCAATGGCCAGAGCGGGCAAGGGGCGCCTTTTTTGTAGTGTGTGTCAGAGAAATTTTAATAGGGGGGCCCTTTGGGGAATCAAAGTGGGGGGGAGATTTCTGGCCTTTTCCATGATGGCCTCCCCACCGATGGTCTGGAGGCAGCAGATATGCCCGGGGAAGGGGTAGAACCCTTTTTGGGCGGAGCGCCCTGGGCCCTATCCAACTTGAAAGTTGGGGGGGGGGGAGTTTTACCAAATTTGGTTAAAATGCGTTTAGGGTACTTGCGGGTTTCCTCCCCTGCGCCCAGGAAGCCCCCGGGCCCTATGTTGTTTTTTTCCGACCCCATTACAAGGTCCTCGACCTTTTTTTTTTGGGCTAATCCCGACCGCAGACAACTGTCTGAGATAGAAGGGGAACTGGGCAAAATACTTTCGGGTGTTGCAGATCCCTTCCCGCATTTTTCCACCGCATCGCTATTTTCTTTAGTTTTGCCTGAGACCCAAACCTCCTCTCTAATCAGGGCCCCATTCATCCCCGGGTTTGGGTTTTAGTAATAGATTGCCCTGTTTGTGATCAGTGGGGGTGAGGGCTGTGGAAGGAAGCGAGGAAGGGGCAGGGGACCCCGCCCAAAAAAGGCACCGCTGCCCGAGTCCAGTGTATGGGTGAGGAGGGGGCCGGATCCAGGGTACTGACCCAAGGGGGACCAGGTGGAGAATCCTTTCAGAGGGTTTATGCACAATCCCTGAGGAACCTTACTTTTTCCCCCGGGAGCGATGGTTAAACGCCATGATGGCTGGGACTGCTGCACTCTGAGCTGCGGGGGGAGGGGGGGCAATGCAGAGCCTGTACCTATGCGCCCCGGGCCTTTTGCCCCGGCCCCTTGGCTGGGGGGGGGGGTCCCCGGGCGCCCTATCGCCCTGGTCTCCGGGCGGAAAAGGAGATCTCGGGCCCGGCGTCGCTGCCCAGTGGAGCCCGGGCACCAGCGGAGGGGTCGCGCTGACAGGCTCGGGGTGGTGCAGGAGCTGGATCCGGTGCAGCGAGAGGGAGCAGCAGCAGAAGGATGGTCCACGCCGTTTGGTCCCCCGGGATGACCGTAGCCCTCCGTGGGGTGTTAGCAGCATTGGGTCTTTTCCTTTCCCCTCTAGGGCAAAATTGCAAGCAGGGCCGCTTATGAACTAGCCGTGGTCGGGGCCCACAAAACCCGCGACCATCTTGCTGGGTTCCGGTCACGCCCCCCCGGTAGGACACTGTTAAGGACACATATTTAAAAATGACTTGTTTTTGCAAGACTTTAACATACAGCAATCCCCTTTGTGAACAACCCCTTAAAAACAATAAAAAAAAAAGAGAAACCCAAAAACGTGGTGGGATTCCATCCTAATTTTTTAAAAAGTGTTTTTCTAAATTAAACTACAAAAAACTTTCATGTACAAAACTGATCAAATATTCCTCGAATTTTACAAGGAGGTACAGGAAACTTTAAAAGATGTAGGTTATTAAGGACAGGTGTAGGACCATTCGCCACCCCAAAAAGAGACAATTTCCCCCAACACTTGATAAAAAGAAAAAAAAATGCCAAGAAAAAGGGGACCTGGGTGAAACAGGGGCGTCAACACAGCATCTCCAAGTGAAGCCAAATGGTCCGCACTCATACGGAGGGGGAAGCGCTCTCGTAGAGCAGAAAATTTTTCTACGCTACCCAGGGCTTTTCGGTACTGAAAGGCTGGAGGCAGCCACACTTCCCCTTCCGCACTCGCTTTAGCACGACTGTTTTTCATGCTGCTCATAAGGCATTTTTTGCCGTGTTAATGGATGACGGACACCTGCCTGGGCTCTCACTGCACCCACTGTAACTCGGGCCCTGCTAGCTGGACCTGCGTGTTAATAGATGACGGACGACAGCCCTTGCTCTCACCACACCCACTGTAAGTCCGGCCCTGCCGGCTGAACCTGTGTGATCCACATTAACAGCCTCACACGCCTTGATCAGTAATTTCCTCCAACCCACTTGACAGTAGAATGAAGGATTTTCAGACAGGCCTCGTTGACCTACTGGGAACAACTGTTTCGTTTGCTTCACATTCCAATGCCACGGTGGAACAATGTCACCAGTAGAATGGCAAGTAGCTCTAGCAGCAGCAGTAATGGAAAACGAGTTGTTTTTAATATAGTTTATTTCTTATTGAGAAATTTTCTGCTGATGGTCCATAAGGGCACCTGTGCGGGTTTTTGGGTCATGCTGCAGTCCAGGACATGGATAGTCAATGTCCAGTTTAACTGAAATGGTGGTTGAAAGACTCCTTTTTCCGGCACTTTTTAATCTGTGGGTCAGACAGGTTTTGGGGTCATGCTGCGGTCCAGGACAGGCATAGTCAATGTCCAGTTCAACTAAAATGGTGGTTCAAAGACTCCTTTTTCCGGCACTTTTTAAATCTGGGGGTCATGCAGGTTTGGGGCTCATGCTGTGGCCCAGGACAGGTATAGTCAATGTCCAGTTCAACTAAAATGGTGGTTGAAAAACTCCTTTTTCCGGCACTTTTTAATCTGTGGGTCAGACAGATTTAATGGTCATACTGCGGTCCAGGACAGATATAGTCAATGTCCAGTTCAACTAAAATGGTGATTAAAAGACTCCTTTTTCCGGCCCTTTTTTAATCTGTGCGTCAGACAGGTTTTGGAGTCATGCTGCGGTCCAGGACAGGTATAGTCAATGTCCAGTTCAACTAAAAATGATGGTTCAAATAATACTGCCTTCTGGCACTTTTTAATTTGTGGGTCATGCAGGTTTAAGGGTCATGCTGTGGTACAAGACAGGGATAGTGAATGGTCTGTGACTTTTTTTCTGTGACTTTTATAACCTAAGTGTGTTGCCTAAGATGTAGCACGTATCCAGTTTACTGTTGTGGATGTTAATTCCAGCTTCTCCAGCCATGTTTGGGTGTAAGAATGAAGGTGTTGTTCCTCACCCATAGGGCGACATGTATGAATTCGAATGCGTACTTTTTTTTACTTGCCGCCGACACTCCAGTTCTCCAGAGTGTAGAATACGTCAGAAGATTTTTGCCGCATTACATAAAGCTTAATGCGCCAAACTTTGTATGGGCATAGAGTGTAATGCGCCAAACTTGGCGCACTAAGCTCTATGTAATGCGCCAAAAATCTGTCGTATTCTACACTCTCAGAATCTCATAATCTGAGCATTGAAACATTAAGAGGGCGACATGTATGAATTCGAATGCGTACTTTTTTTTTACTTGGCGCCAACACCACAGTTCTAAATAGATATAGAAGAGTGTAGAAATACGACAGATTTTTGGCGCATTACATAGAGCTTAGTGCGCCAAGTTTGGCACATTACACTCTATGCCCATACAAAGTTGCCGCACTAAGCTCTATGTAATGCGCCAAAAATCTGTCGTATTCTACACTCTTCTATATCTATTTAGAACTGTGGTGTTGGCACCAAGTAAAAAAAAAGTACGCATTCGAATTCATACATGTCGCCCTCTTAATGTTTCAATGCTCAGATTATGAGATTCTGAGAGTGTAGAATAGGACAGATTTTTGGCGCATTACATAGAGTTTAGTGCGCCAAGTTTGGCGCATTACACTCTATGCCCATACAAAGTTTGGCGCATTAAGCTCTACGTAATGCGCCAAAAATCTTCATACTGTCGTATTCTACACTCTGGAGAACTGGAGTGTCGGCGCCAAGTAAACAAAAAGTACGCATTCGAATTCATACATGTCGCCCATAGACTTTAATGGTCATCGGCGGTAATCTATTATCGTCTATCGGATATAGGCATGATAATTGACAATATCGACTATCAACCCGATGACGATAGTCGACGCAATCGCTCATCACTAATCATGATGATAGTTGATAGACGATAACAGATTATCGTCAATGACCATTAAATTCTATGGGAGAGGAAAAACATCTTCATTCTTACACCCAAACAGGGGTGGAGAAGCTGGAATTAACATCCACAACAGTAGACTGGATACGAGCTACATCTTAGGCAAGACAATTAGGCAACAAGAGTCACAGAACAAAAGTCACAAACTATTCACTATCCCTGTCCTGGACCACAGCATGACCCTTAAACCTGCATGACCCATAAATTAAAAAGGGCCAGAAGCAGAAATGATTTGAACCATCTTTTTTAGTTGAACTGGACATTTACTATCCCTGTCCTGGACCGCAGCATGCAGGTTGCATTAACCACTGAAGGACAGATTGGTGATGCTGCTCGCTACTGAGATTCACAGGGCACCGACCCATCAATGACAGGCCTGACGGTTCTGCAACCGACGATCTGCTGGCATGCGTGTTGTCGCCAGCACTGGAAGAAGCACCTTCTCTATACCTCTACCTCCATGTCCAACCCCCTCTTTGCTCGCTTACCACCTGCAGTTTGCTCCAAAGTTCAGAAAGATAAAAAAATTTTAAAAGGTATGGAAGAGTTTTTGACAGTCCCCTTTTTATAAAGATGGCAAATCACAGCTATTCTTAATCCCTCTTATTTCCAACAGCCAACTAGGGTTTCTGTCAAATATCGTGGGAAAAGCGGTCTGGTGGAAGAACCTAACCCCCAAATCAACAGTGTTCTTCCTTCAGTCCCTGAGACTTACAACTGCCCAGTAGGACTAGCAATTGATAGTTTTCACAAGACGCACAGTGAAATAGAAGTATTAAAAAGTTATATGGATTGATATGGCGGCCTTTGCACCACTGACTACAGGCGTAATTTACTATCAAATATGTATAACACAATAAAAGAGGCAATAAAAAACAAAAAGAAAGCGTTTCACCTACTAAACAGGAGGCAAATGAAGAGGCAAATAAGAAGCTATAGGGAAAAAAATAAAGTGTGTAAAATAAGGATAAAGGAAGCAAAGCTGGAGACGGAAAGACATATTGCTATAAAAAAGTAAAACTAACCCCCAAAAAATTTTTTAACTATATAAATAGTAAAAAAAATTAAAACGGAAAATGTTTTGGGCCCTTTGAAAAATACTGAGGGAGGGACAGTAGAGGGGGATGAGAAAAAAGCAAACCTATTAAATAATTTTTTCTCCACTATATTTACCGAGGAGGATGACCTTCCTGTTGAAAAAGAGATGTTTGGTTAAACTCCAAATTAAAAGTTTCTTGTCTAACCCAGGAGAAGTGCAGCTCCGTCTTAGGGAAAATTAAAATAGACAAATTCCCCAGGTCCAGATGGCATACACCCACGTGTCCTAAGAGAGTTAAGTGATGTCATAGATAGGCCCCTATTTTAAATATTCAGGGGATATCTAAAAAACGGGGTATTCCAAAGGGGATTGGCCATAGCAAATGGGTGCCAATATTCAAAAAAGGGGGTCAAAAAGTGCCCAGGAAACAAAGGGCCCGTAACTTAAACCTCTGTTTAGGAAAATTTTTGAAGGTTTTCCAAGAGCTATCCTGGAAAGTATCCCCAAAAAAATAAATGTAATTAACGCCGTTCCACAGGGTTTCTGAAGGGGGTCCTGAGATAATTCATCACTTCTAGAGGAAGTCATGCTAGACTGATCGGGGGAACTGGAGTCATATATCTAGATTTTTCTAAAGCTTTTTGATACGGTGCCAATAAAAGGGTTGGTAAATAAAATGAGAATGCTTGGGACGGGGGGAAAAGGGTTTGAAAGTGGGAAAGTAACGGCTCCTGATAGAAAAAAAAGGGTATAATTAAGGAAACCCTAGACTGGATCGCTGTTATAGTGGGGGACCACAAGGGGCAGATTGGGGCCCATCCTCTTAACATTTTTTATTAATGATCTTACACAGGGGAAAAACACAGTAAAATCGACTTTGCGACGAAACTAAGTCTGTAAAAATAACACAAAAGAGATTAGTTTTACAAAAGGGTCTGGGTAAATTTGGGGGGCCTGGGGGAGGGGAAAAGGCAATAGGTTTAAAACTGATAAATGCAAAGGTTTTCAATGGGGAAAAGAAATCCATTACAATGATTACATTTAAATGGAAAAACATGGTAAAAGTGACAGGAGAAGGATTGGGGAATCCTGGGGGACAGAAATTTAAATTTTAGCAGCCATGTCAGGCAGCAGCAGCCAAAGCAAAAGGATCATGGGGGGCATAAAAGGGGCAAAAATGCAATGATGAAGAAAATTTTCTCCCCTTTTACAATACTGTTGACCAACATGGGTATTGTGTACGTTTTGGGGACCATGCACGGAAAGACATTGAGAGCTTTAACGGTACAAAGGGGCAAAAAAAATAAAAAGGACTGGGTGGATACAGTCACAGAAAATTGGCAAGATTAGGGTTATTTATTTGAGAAAAGAAGGCTTCGGGGGGGCATAATAAAATATGTTTTTAATCATCAAAGGGCAAAATAGAATCCCCAAAAAATTTATTTACAAAGGCTGTATCTAAACAAGGGGGGTCCTTTCGTTTGAGGAACAAAGTTTTCAAAACATAGAAAGGGATTTTTTACTTAAGAGAGGAGACATGGAATCCGCCAGAGGGACTGGGCAGGTGAATTTAAAAACCGAGTTCAAAAAGGGGTTTTGGGTGCATTTCTGGAGATAATAATATAAAAAGTTAAGTGACTAAATTTTAGGGGGAGGGTCATTTATCCAGGATTTTTTTTGATTCCAGATTGGAGTCAGGAAGGAATTTTTCCCTAAAAAGAGGACAATTGGCTTTTACTCATTGGGGGGTTTTTGTTCCTCTGGATCAACACCTTACAAACAGGCTAACTGATGGAGACTTTCTTTTTTTTCCCCTTACAAATATGAAACTATGACTATGAACAATATCATAAAACTGAGCTCTTTTCACCAAACAGCGCAAAGACGCAATAAAATATTTTAAAAGTTATATGGATTAAAAATGGGGGCCTTCGCACCACTGACAACAGGGGTAATTTATAGGAAAAAATTTTATAAAACAATATGCAACAACTGACTCTTCCCAAACAGCGCATGAACTTCATAAAAAATTTAAAAGTTATAGGGG